>CAUYRH010020103.1:0-61996 GCA_963574655.1 Perodicticus potto | reverse complement strand
ATATTTTATTTGAGAATTGGTAAGCTGAGGATTATATCTTCACATACAAATGCAAGACCCAGCTCTCTGGGCAGTGGAGATAAATACAAATTATGTGCTCAATTT
The DNA here is from genome assembly GCA_963574655.1 of Perodicticus potto. Taxonomy (NCBI): domain Eukaryota; kingdom Metazoa; phylum Chordata; class Mammalia; order Primates; family Lorisidae; genus Perodicticus; species Perodicticus potto. Next base: position 61,891 of record CAUYRH010020103.1, on the reverse strand, counting down.
AAATCAGCACTGAATGTTGAGTTTTTCAAAAAATTCCATCATAAAATGTTTCTTTTCTCAAACCACCCTACTGATTACTTTCTTATTTTGCTTTGACTTTTGTAAAACACAAAGCTAACACAATGAGATAGAGTCATTCAAATAACTACTTATTTTGGTCCTACTATGCACCAGGCTTTTTACTGGGTATGGGGATAAAATAGTGAATGAGACATATTCCATGCCTTTCAGGAGCTTACGCTTAAACCATGGACTTGTTTGTTTATTTAAAAGGCTTTTTGAGGCATACTGTATTCCATGTACTGTGGTAGGAGCTCAGGATAAAGCAGTGAGCCAGAAAATAAAGGTTTCTATTCTTTAGAACATAGTTCTAGAGGGGGAGGCTGTGCATTGTACAATTATTTATAGAATTATGCTTGCAATCAGAGCCACTAAGAAAAAGGCCAGAATGCTGTGAGTATATGATGGAATGCATTCTCTGAGGAAGTGGCCTGTGGGCTGTGCTCAGAAGGAGCAGGAAAAACACCATAGAGAGACATGGGGGTGAAAATAAGAGTTTTGGAGCAGGAGAAAACTTTGCTGGTACTAGAGGGAGAATGGCCCCCAATGAAGGAGAAGTGGGTTAGGCCTGGCCAGGCAGGGCCTTGGAGACCAGGGCAGAATTTTAATCTTCATGTCAAGGGCAACAAGATGGCATGGAGGAGATTTCATCCTGGCAGATGGGGAGGGTGACATAATCAGATGTGCATTTTAGAAAAGTCGTCTGCGCGAGTGTTGAATGGTTTGGAGAGGCAACAATGGATGCAGAAATGTCAGTTGGGAGGTTATTCAGCTTATCCAGATGAAAGTCATGGTAGGTAGAAGAGAACAGTAAGAGGTACACAGACACAAGATATATTACGTAAAAGGGTCTCAGTCAATAGTACTCAATGCTTGATTGGATGAGAGACATATTTAGGAGAAAGAAGTATTAATAAACTGCCAAATGCAGCATGGTGGTTTGCATGCTATAAGGGATTGCAGAGGCACCTGGGCAGTCACTGGGTACAGTAAAGAACAAACAAAGAAGTGTATGACCTCAGATAATGTAGTGTTTATTTGAAAAGACTGGATATAAATACTGAAAAATTAGTTCACAACCGAGGCGGTGAATACCAAGTGTCAAATGAGTAATATGGACCCTGAGGTTTGGAGGTGTCGACCTCTCAGTTGTGGACAGATTTGGCTCGGAGGGCTTTATGCAGTAGGTGACACCACCTGGACTTGGGCACAGAGAGGAAGAAGAACCATTCTGGTGGGAATACACGGGGAAGGAGGTGAGCAGGAAGGAGTTAGGGAGTAGCAAATAAACTCATTGCACCAAAAATGGGTGGGGTCCTTTAGAGAAAAAATGGTGATAAGTTTGGAAGAGTAGGCTGGAGCCAGCAATGGAATTGCAGAGTTTCTGTCAAAATTTCAGAAAAACTGATTCATGTCTGGATCATTACGAGAAGATTATAAGTCTGATGAACTTGGAGAAACTCAAGGTCTGGATCTCTCCTGACTTCTGCAAAGGAACCTTGTTCCTTTCCCTGACCCCCAACCAGATCAGAGTGTCCCACTCATGGTAGTTGTGTCTCCCTGAGAGAGAAGGGAACTCTGAGTCTACATGAGGGAATCACGCAGCTTCAGGTCAGTCCAGAAATATGTAACCCTGCTAATAGGCCAGACGCTTTTCTCTCCCCAGCGATCAATGCCACCTGGAACTGGTTCTTCCAGTGTCACAATGGGTTACCTTCCTTCTCCTATGAACAAAGCAGACAGTCCACAGTGACAGCCATATGTCCTCTTGCAACACAAACACATTTCTGAGTAACAGTGGAGCCTGTTATGGAAGTTCCCAGATGATTAACTCTGGAAAGTGTTGAACTCTGGAAAGCTGGTGGGTAAGAAGCCAGCAACCATCACAGCCTACGTCCAAGATAGCATGGGGCGATAAAAAAAAAAAAAAGAATAGGATTTGAAACAGAATTTAGTTTCAAGTTTCAATTCTATGTAATCTAGGGTGAGTCTATACAGTCTTTTAGAGATGTCATATCTTTACCTATAAAATTGGATGCAATGATACCTCAGATAGTCATGAAGGAATTGAAACAAGGTTACTTATGTTGAAAGTGGCTGTGAATTATTAGGTTCAAAGTATTAGTAGTAAGTAATCCTCTTCCTTTCAGATAAGAGTTCATCCCAGAGCCTACAGAAGGCTAAAGGTAAGCCTTTAATTTCTCTCCTCCGCCTCACCTCCTGTATTCACACCCTAGACAGTGACAACACCTGTCACTAACCGTACCCATCATCAATTTTAAGTCTTCTAGTGTGATTGTCACTTCATATCCTTCCTGGTCGCTTGCTTCAGTACTGTCAACAGTGGTGCTCGTCAACTTCATTAAGACCTTCAATTCATTGGCTTCTTTTCACCACCACTCTCTCCTTTCTCTACTCATTTCCCTTCTTTCCCCACTTAGAGTCCTGACTTGTCATTTTGGCCACTTCCTTGCTGACCTCCTCAGCCTCCTTGCTCCTTCTCCCTCCTCTCTGCTCTCTTGGCAAAGCCCACACTGTGGTGAGCTCTTCCATTCTTCTTTTCTATCTCTGCTTTTAAGCAACTGAATGAGGACAGAGAATCACTCAACCGGCTAAGATGAGATTCCTTTAAATTTATGGCATCGGATAGCAATGAATACCCAACCTTGCCTGACAATTTTACTAATATGTTGGTAATTTCTATGAGTAATTATTTTCTCAAACAATGATTTCATACCTTCTCCTCTCTCCTCAAATTTCTCCTACTTCTCCCCTAACCTTATTAATGGCAAATGACCTACCTTGATACTTTGCTCAGAAGATGGTGTCTCAGAGAACATGTACCACCTCCCTGTCTCTTTCTTCTTTTGCAGAGGGAGGTGTTTCCCTGCTCCAAGCAGTGGCCACTTTGAACTCTACTTCAGTGGGTCTTTTTGCCCTTTGCAGGACTTAACTACATTTTCGTGCTCTCTCTCTTGCATCAACAAACTCTCTTGGGCTATTTCTGTAGCATATGAACATGATATAGTACCTTCTTAAAACAAGCAAGCAAAGAAATAAATATAGAGAAAAGAAACAAAAGAAAATAAAAAAGAAATCTTTTCAATCTCTCATACCCCTCTAGCTTTTACCATCTCTGCACCCTGCAGAAATTCTGCAATCCCATTGCTGCCTCCAGCCTACCCTTCCAAACTTATCACCATTGAAACAAGAGGAAAATTGTTTTATAAGGGATTTTTACTATGGTTTGAGTGTTTGTGTCTTTGCAAAATTCATATGTTGAAACTGAATCATCAGTGTTATGATGCTGGGCTTTTGGGAGGTGATGAGGTTGGGGGACGAGCTCTCATTAATGGGATTAGTGCCTTTATAAAAGAGGTCCCAGAGAGCAGCCTTATCCCTTACATTGTGTAAGGATGAAGTACAAAGGCACCATCTCTGAGAAAGCAGGCCCCGACCAGACACCAATTGGCCAGTGACTTGATCTTGGACATCCCAGCCTCCAAAACTGTGAGAAATATATAAATGTCACTTATTGGTATTTTGTTATAGCAGCTCAGACAGACCAACCCAGCTCTTTATACTTTGCATTTCAACTTTCTATCATTTCCAATTCATCCCTCCTTCTAGGCAATAAGACCTTTTTCCCCATCACTGAAGCACTTCCCTGGCTTGGTCTTTGGGACACCTCTCTCACCTGGTTTGTCCCCTGCCTCTTGGGTTACTCCTTCCTGTTCCCTTTTTCTTGCCTCCTCTGTTTCCATCTGTGTATGTTAGAACTGATCAAGGCAGCTCAAACTGTTTTCTATTAGATTGCCCCTTGGTGACCTTATTCAGTTCCAAGCTATGATTAAATGTCATCTACATACTCACAATTCCCATGCGTCTTTCTTCAGCCCTGACCAGGCTGCTGAAATCCAGTCTTGTATATCTACTTGTATCTTTCCTAGCCTCAGGTCTGTGGCAGAGGAATTTCATGCTTCCCTCAAAATACAATGTTGGCTTTCATCCCAAACTTGTTCCTACTCCACCCTAGCCTTCTCTCTCTCAACAAATGGCTCCACTATTTCCTCCAGTCTCAAATCTGAGTCATCCCTGGTTCCTTTTTTCCTATCACTCCTTCGCAATCAACATGTTAGGAATTTCTGTCAGTTTGGCCTCCAGAGTACATCTTGCATTTATCTACATGACATCTGTACTGATGATTCCTTGCCTGAGCCATCATCTCCTCTCACCTATATTCTTGCAGAAGCTTAGAAGCTTTCTAGGTTTCTTTTTTTTTTTCTGGTTTCTTAGTCCTGTTTCCCTCCCCACCCCCCCATTAACCATTCAGGGTAATGTTTGAAAAATGTGAATTAGTTCATGTCACTTCCTTCCTAGACTTAGGGCAAAAAACTGAACTTCTTACCATGATGATTCTAGCCTATGTGTGATCCAGAGTTTTGGTAACACTCCATTGTGCCTATTATTTTTGGTAACACTCCATTGTGTCTATCACTTTTGCTAATACTCCATTGTTTCTCACTCTATTCTTTTCCTCATTCACTGAGTTCCAGCTACTGAGTTTCTGTTTCTTGAATATGCCAAGCTCTGTCTCACCTCAGAACCTCTGCGCTTGCTGCCCAAATTTGCTGAGATTGCTCTTCCTCTGGTTTTGCTCATGAATGGCTTTTCCTCCCCAGCTGAAATGCCCCACCCACCCTCCACCACCCATCCTGAAAAAGCCTTTCATCCTGCTGTTGTCCATCACATGTGTGTCTCCCTCATGCTGTTAACTACAGCCCCCAGTGACCCACTTGCTTAGTGCCTGCCTTGAATGTAAGTGGGGACTTGGCAGATACCTGTTGAATGAAAAGGCAGCATGGGCTCGGTGCCTGTGGTTCAAGTGGCTAAGGCGCCAGCCACATACACCTGAGCTGGTGGGTTTGAATCCAGCCGGGGCCCACCAAACAACAATGACGGCTGCAACCAAAAAATAGCTGGGCGTAGTGGTGGCACCTGTAGTCCCAGCTACTTGGGAGGCAGAGGCAGGAGAATCACTTGAGCCCAGGAGTTGGAGGTTGCTGTGAGCTGTGATGCCACGGCACTCTACCCAGAGGGACAGCTTGAGGCTCTGTCTCAAAAAAAAAAAAAAAAAAAAAAAGAAAAGGCAGTATTGAGGCAGTGCTAAACAGGCAGTAGTGGGGAGTTTAGACCAGAAATGAGGATAGATCCTGAAACATTCACTGAGAAAACATGTCTCACTTTGGGTTTGCTAGACAATCTTGGGGCCCTGCCCAGCAACCAGTACATGGAAAACAGTACCCAAGTCTTTGCAGCCTGTGAGAATTTGAAACCTCCTCGTTAAGACCCCTCTTGGGATAGAGTTACAAAGCATGAATATTTATAATACTTAGAAAACTTTAAAATACTTTTTAAAAAATTAAATCATAGCTGTACACATTAATGCAATCATGGGGTACAATGTGTTGGTTTCATATAAAATCTGAAATATTTTCATCAAACTGGTTCACACAGCCTTCATGGCATTTTCTTGGTTATTGTGTTAAGATATTTATATTCTGCATTTAGTAAGTTCCACCTGTACCCTTCTAAGATGCACCATGGGTGTGATCCCACCATAAAATACTTTTCTAATGAACCATTTTATCAGACTTTCATTCTCAATTTTTCCATTTATCTTTTAGTGAATGCCTTATACAAATCTTTCACTTGACTTTCCTCTAGACAAGCTAGTTAACGCTGCTTCTAAAATGACATTTTACCAAACACTGTTAAGTGTGAGAAAGAGCTTATATCCTGGTCTGTGGGGTCCAGACACGGGGTTCCTCCTATCACTGATTGCAGTTTCCTATTTTTCTAAGAAGAAAATTTCCTCGTGACCTTGCCCTTGAGCCTGGCCCTTGGAGAGAAAAGGCAGGTTTCACAATCAGGAATGATGGCTATGCTATCTCCGAAGCAATCTTGCCACAGTGTGAGAGTTTTCTGAGCCTCAAATATTTTGGGAATGACCTAAAGGTACAGATTCCTGCTGGGCAGCAGACCCTGAAGAGCCAGCTGGGTTTTAATTATGCCATAGTCTGTGGAGCTATACTGCCTGGATTTGAACCTCAGTTCTTCCACTTGATATGGAAAGACGAGCATGGGGAAATTATTCAGGCTCTCCGTGCCTTTATTTCATCACCTGGAAAAGGGGGATGATGATAATTGTACTTGTTCTAGGAATCTGGCCTGTGAAGGTTAAAGAGACAGGAGATAGCGAGTGCTCCGTAAATGCTACCGATTGTTGTTGCTGCTGCCGTGGGTGCTGTGCAGGCTTAGTGCACCGGGCATCTTTGTCTACTCACTGCCCTCTTAACTGAGCCTGATTCCCTCATTAAAACCCATGTTTTGGTGTCAGCGTTCAGCACCACTGATCTATCTTCTCCCTCCCCAGAAGTGGTTACTCAGCTTACCCTTGAGCTCCACACCCTGTTCTTGACTGATGACTTTGTTTGCCTGGCTTTCTCATCCCTGGCTTTGAACAGTCTCCTGGGATATGACTTTTTATGTTACAGGCAGGAGGCACTGTACTTCCACACCCTTTCTGGATCTCCAGGAAAATCAGGACATGAGACCTTCTCTCACTGATGAGGTGTGATGATGGAGGACCCTTTTCCTTGGCCCTATAAGAGGATTTTTGTCAATTTCATAAACTTTTACTATTGGGTCAGAATAAAATGGAGGTGGTACCATGTGTTGAGTGGGAAATGCCATGACATTATCTAGACCAGAGGACATGGCTGTTCAGGTAGCCTCAGAAGGAGGAAAGAGGACTTATGATTGTTCAAGTAGCTCTTTGAGGTCTCGGATCCCTTCTCTTTCTCTGCCTGAGTCTCCTTCTGTCACACTGTTGGCAGAGTTAGGGTGGTGGCTTTGTCTGGGGGCCGACCCATTAGATTCTTACCCATAATTGAAACCAGACTCAATAGAGGATTCTTTGCCCTTGATTGAGCATACAGCAAATGACCCAACATTCACACAGAGTTGCCATAATCCAGAAAATAATCAGGCATTTCCTGGTGCACTGGAGGGTAATTCATCTGGTCTTCTCCCTGGACAATGTTCAGCCCTCTGCTGTTGAGACCATCTTCATTGTTTTTCAATCATCCTCAAGCATCCTCCTTCGGTCCTGTGTTTCCATTTAAAGCTTTACATTTTTCCAGGAGGATAACCCTCACCCTATCATTTTGGTTGTCAGTGGCTGGGAAGAAGCATCACTGGGGATAAACTAAGGCAGCTGAAGGTTCCAGAAAATTTTTCAAGTGGGATGTACTGTGTTTTGGGATTTACAGAGCAGCGCTGGTGTGCTTTAGCAAATGTGATGGAGTGTTCTGTGGACTCACTGTAGGTGAAGAATTGCTGAGAGTTTGGGGTTTTCTCAGAAATGTCATTGCTTAATACGCACATGTAGTTGGAATGTATGAAGATCAGGAAAGTGAGTTTCATCCCCCCAGACTCCATGTACCATGTTCACGTGATAAATTCCTGGTTCATTTTCTCACTCTGGTTCTGTGAAAACTCTTAGCTCTAAGCTGCTGCAGCTCTTTTGAAAATTTCCTGGCAGTTGTAGAGGCCAAGAAAGATTTAATTTCAAGCAAGAATTTTGATGTTTGGATCCTTTATTTAATTACAATAACACATTGTTTAAGTTAACTTTCCTTTAGGAAAAGTAAGAGTTTAAATAAAGAGGGAAATATTATGTCAAACTAAGCAAAGTTCTAAGTGACTGAAAACTTCCCGTCCAAGAACGTTTGAATGCTCTTGTGAAATCTTCTCCCCCACTAGTAAATTTACTCAATTAATGCTCATGGGCATTAGTCTAAGAGCAGCTTCTTTCTACTCCCCTACCTAAGAAGGTCTAAGAAAGAAGTGCTTTTATAAATCCCAGCAAAATCTATCAAATCAGCATCCTACGGGGCTCTGAGGAGTTCTTTTAGAATCATTAGAATTGAGAGTTTATAACCAGATGGTGTCAGTTTCCCTACCTTAAAAACGCCTATTTTAGCTGGCTATATTAAGCATATCTTTATAGTCCAGGAGAAAATCTACAGTAGGTAACTGTAGCCTATCAAATGATGAACAAAACAAATGAATTCAGGACATGGTGGTTATAAGAACACACTGTTAAATAAATTCTCCTTCCTTCTCTTTTCTCTCCTCCTTCCCTCTTTCCTTCCATGTTAAAAGTTGTCCTCAGGATGGAAGGGGTTGCTAGACTTTCTGTTAGACTGGGGGAGACTGAGGGGTAAACTTTATTTTGACAACTCTCTTCACCCCAATTTAGATCCCAGGCTTGTTGAGTTGTCCGGGTCAGTGATTCTCAATGAAACCTTTCGTCTCTGTCCTGTGAGGGACCAGTTTTTTTCCTTAGGTAGCATCTTGTTCTAGCCATCTTCTTATTGTATTTGGCCTCACCTCTCTGTAGCTGTCATGTTTTCCCTTGTATTTAGGGAATAGCATCTGTCAGCTGCTCAGAGTCTGTCACGTGCCCAGCACTTTGGTCAGATTGTTCCAAGTATTATCTCTTCTAATTCTCTTCCAAATCTAATGTAGGAAAGATGTTTCCCATTTCTTCAAACAAGAAAATCGAGTCCCAATGTGGTTAAGTATGTCCCAAGACTCCCCAGCCAGCGTCTAAGTGGCAAAAATAATGATTTTCCCCAATGTACTCTCCTCACCCTTCTGTGCAAGGGCTCAGAGCTTTTAATGTTGATAATTAAATAATACTAGCTGACATTGTGTGCATTCAATATATCACATACATTAACGCACAAAACAACATAAAGGAAATTCTTTTGCTAATTTTCCCATCTTACAAATAAGTAAAATGTTTTTAAGATTTATATAATTTTCCCAAGGTTACCTAGCTATCAGGTGGGAAAAGCCAGGATCTGAGTCATGTTTAAAGCATGATGGTCTATAATACTCTGTGATGATTGATTATTAGCCCGGTCAGTGCAGGGATGAGGGTCTAGCAATGTGCCAGGCATGAACACGTACATGTAGGTGAAATAAAGAATGAATAAATGAGTCATGCATGTGACACCAAGCCTGACTTTGTGATTTTCCCCTGGACACTATGCAGAGATTTTGATGAACTGCTACCAAGGATGAAATGGCCTGGATGTGCAGTGTGGTCCAGACAGCCCAGCTCTCCACAGGCATGGAAATAGGGTTAACTTCTGAACACCACGCTCTTCAGTCAATGGTGCTTTGCTTATGGAAACACTCTTCCTAGCACTAAACTAGGTGTATAGTGTGCTTTAATAGTAATAATTCAATTAAGAGAGATATGCAAACAAGTACAGAGGAACATTTTGGTAAGTTGTTTTTATATTGCTTTTAAACAAACTTTACCTCATATCAGTTACCACCACTGAATTTGTGAAAATTAAATTTTTACTTTAGAATAGTTTTAGATGCGTGGAAAATCCACAGAGATAGAACAGAGTTCCTATATGCTCCTCACCCGGTTTTCCCTATTGTTAACATCTTACATTACTGTGGTACATTTGTTACACCTAAGGAATCAATTTTGGTACCACTAATTAAACTCTACACTTTGTTAAGATTTCACTAATTTTCCCCCAAAGTCATTTTTCTTTTCCAGGCTCCCTAAGGCATCATATTATACATAGTGGTCATGGACTCCTCTGGCCTAAGTCAGTTTCTCAGAATTCCTTTGTTTCCCATGACCTTGACAACATTGACAACTATTGGTCAGGTATTTTGTAGAATGTTCTTGAACTTGGGTTTGTCTGATGTTTTCCCTCACCTAGGAGATTAGCCTAGGATTATGAGTTTTGGGAGGAAAACCACAAAGGAGCAGAGTCATTCTCATTATACCATACCATGACCACTGAAGTTTTTAAGCTAAATCTTTAATTCTTTCATTTTTGGTTGCAACAGCTTCACATTCTCTTTCTTTCAGTTTTTCTGGTGGCCTTATCTGAGTCTCTTTGGAGAGAGCAAACTTGTCTGCTGGCTTACCAGGTCCTGGCTTCTTGGCTAAGTCTTTAATAGCAAAACATTTTGCAGGGGAGAAAGGTCTACTTGCCGAGTTTTGCCTAGCCTGGATGAGACAATCTCGCTTGTACTAATCAAGCAAGTTTCACCAGGTGACATATAGAGCAAATGTTTTTTGTGGCTGCAGACAGACAAATGGAGGACTTTCTATTTCTTAATGGTGCAGCTGTCACCTAAGGCCTTCAGGTGTGTCATGAGGAAATGCCAATCATAGGATAGAAGATATAGGAGTAAAACTGAACTTACAGGGCAAATTCACAGGATAGCATAGAAATACACGTTGGCGGCCATATTTTTCAAAGATGGTGGCCAAATCTGCCTAGTTGCCAGAATGTAGGATGAATCCCAGCTTGTCTTTGTAGGTACCCTCCCCCTTGCTCAAACAGTAAGGCCACCCTCTCTCATGGGCTTATCTGAGCTCAAATTCTTCTGTCCCTCTTCTCCAAAGGAGTTCCCACTGAGGCTGGGCCCTGGCTCAAGAACAAAGATCCATTCTCTTCCTTTGAAACTACCTTGCTGTTGAGTTTCAATAATGTTTTATCCATATTCATTAAACATTTTGAAATGGCTATAAATTTCAAGAAAGCCAGTGAGCCAGTAGATAGAGAATGTTCAAGCAATTTTCCAATTGACAATAATCCTCATTGTCCTTGAAAATGTTATGTGGAGCAGATTTGTTATGGAGTTTATCTCATTGAATTTATTTATTGTGTGTCCATGTATGTCTCTTTTAGATGGAATAGCACTGGGGGACACAGCAGCGCTCCTGAAAGGCAGACTTAGCATCAGACTGTTAATTGTGGATCTTGGCCTAAGGAGCAGACGTCTTTGACTCTGTTAATAATAAACTATTCTTTAACCTGTTCTTAATTTTATTTCAGGAAGTAATAGGAAAATACAGCAACTTTTTGAATGTACTTTTGGGGGAGGAGAGAATGAGAGAGAGAAAGAGAGAGAGAGAGAGAGAGAGATCCATCCTCCTTTGAAGATGGGCTTATGTCATAAAAGGGTCAATCCTAGACTTGTCTTAAGACATTGCCATGACAATGTCCTTGTTCTCTTTAACCATCGTCACTTCCCACCCGTCCTTTCACTATTTCTCTTCTCCTATTCCTTGACTCTTTTCCCTGGTGTAGACCCACTGCTGAAGTCTGAGACGTGGGTGTGCTCCTCTGGCTGGCGTCCACTCCTTCTTCTCTAACATCAAGCTTCACGGTGGGTCCCACAGGTCTCCTTCTTTCTGCTTGGCTACCCCCAGGAGTTCCAAAGACCTCAAGCTTAGCATTAACTTATCCTTTCAGGCCAAGCAATGTTGGTCTTTTAACGTAAGAACTGCTTGCTCCAATTCATAGAAATGTGCATGAACAGAATCCACGTAGAAGAACATGTGGCCTGTGCATGGGTGCAGTGCCATCCAGACACTGTGGCCAGCCACACTAGCTGCTCTCCAGGGAGGTGGTGTCTGAGCAGCTAGATGGTAGGGCGGCCTGGGGTGGGGGAGCATTTGGGCAACAGCAGATTTCTACCAACGGGCTAATGTGCCCTCACCAACTCCCGACAGTTGGGACCACACCAAGCCCTTTGGTTCTCTTGACCTTATGAACCAGGTAAACCACAAGCACTGTCCCAAGTCTGAGTCTTTATTATTATATTTGGTTGCCTAGACATGACTGAGGAAGAAAAAGGAGAAGGGGAAAGGGAAGGGAAAGAATAAGAGGAAGAGGAGGAGGAGAAGAGGAAGGAGAAGAAATATATTCAATACCTAAGTGACAGGGACTATGCTAAGCATTTATAAACATCATCTCATTTAATCTCTCCAACATATTTCCATCAGAGAGGGACATCTTTATTATTATTATTTTTTTATTTTTTAAAAGCCTGGCTATTTTTTGTTGCAGTTTTCATTGTTGTCTAACTGGCCCAGGCTGGGTTTGAACCTGCCACCCTTGGTGTATGTGGCTGATAACGCAACCACTGTGCTATGGGCGCCCAGGGAGTCACTTTTGTTATTCTCTCTGATGGAATTAGAGAACTACGGGTTGAGTATCCCCCAGTCAAAATGCTTGGAACCAGAAGTGCCTCAGATTCCATATTTAAAAAATTTTAGAATATTTACCCATATATACTGAGATGTCCTGGCTTCCTCCCCCTGGCTGCTCTGAGTCGGGTGACCCTCTCCCTTGGAACTCCCGCACCGGCACCTGCCGCCACATTAATGTTTCTTATACACCGTACACTTATATATGTCTCCTGAAGGTAATGTAATTTTTCCCTTCAGGATGCTGAATGAACTGTGTGCTGTGCACTTCATTTTAACTGTGACCTGTCAGATGAGGTCAAATGTGGCATCATGTTGGCGCTCAAAAGGTTTCAGATTTTAGAGGATTTGAGTTAAGGATGCTTAACCTACAACTTGTCAAAAACAAATAGCTAAAAAAAAAAATAGCTTTAAGTTTAAAACCAGGTTGGGTAAAGTTTTCAGTCTCTCTCAACAACTCTGCTGTATTAAGTAAAACAACAAAAAAAATCTACCTCTTTTTTTGAGACAGAATCTTCTCTGTCACTCTGGGTAGAGTGCTGTAGCTCACAGCAACCTCAAACCCCTGGGCTAAGTAGCTGGGACAACAGGCACCCATCACCATGCCCAGCTATGTTTAGTAGAGATGAGGTCTCACTGTTGCTCAAGTTGGTCTCAAACTCCTGAGCTGAAGCAATCTACCACCTTGGCCTCCCAGAGTGCAAGGCCTTAAACAAAAAAATCTAATATCCAGTTGCAGAAGGAAGTGAGTATGGATGTGCATTTGTTTTGTGTGTATGTGTGCATGCGTGGGTCTTCGGGTTCATGTATGTATATGCGTATATCTGCACGTCTTTGTGTATGCATGTGTTATGCCTACGTGTGTCTGTTTATAAATATGTATGAATTTGCTTGCATGTTTGTACATACATATTTGTTTGTCCGCTTCCACCCCCACTTCACGTGCTTCTGAATCCTGCATGTTTTGGCTACATTTTTCTAGGTTGGTGGAATTTTCTTATTTTGGGACACTGTGCATTTATTTCGTAGAGTCTAGGGAGTTGTCTTAAATTTATCTTGATTCATCTCTTCTCACTTAAAGCAAATGCACCCTTTTCCAAGACTGCCCTGGCAAACAGGGCAGGTCTTGAGAAGCCAAAGCTCTGTGAGATTATTACAGTAGAGGCCTTGTGATTTTACTGTGGGTTTAAGGAATACCAAGTAGCAGAAACGTAAGAATACTTTTCATTTCCTTAAGCCCATGGCAGCAATTAGAGACATGAGTCACTATGGCATGGGCTCATGTGTGTCCTCATGTGCATGTGTGTGGGCTGTGGCTTATTCAACCTGTCAGCAAAATGTTTCTAAAGTCTGGGTGCTGGAGCAGGATGGGAGTGGTTGGTCTGGACATGGGGGAGTATTTTATCACTGGTATGATTTAGAATTGCTGGTGCACAGTGATAATAAAAGGCAGACAGTCTTTCAGTTGGTTTTATTATTGTTTTTATAATATGTTCACATGCTCTCTGACTGCCTTCACCCAGGGTGGGCTGCCTCCCACCTGCCCTGCTTGGTTCACCACTGCAAAAGACTCAGCTATGTGTAGCATCAACAATAAGCACAATTTACTGTCCTATCAGAAAAAAAACCTCTGGAGTCGGGGGTTTCAGGGTTGCTTTGGCAGCTTTAATGAGTTTGAGCAGGAATAGGATTCTTCCACTTTTTACTCCTCTTTCTTCATTCCTGGCTAAGTCATCAGACTTGCCTTTCACAGCCCAAGATGGCAACAAGACAATGTCTACCCCTAAAAGGGAAAGTTTCCTCCCAGAGACACTGGGAAGAGTTCTCCAGGAAACCACTCTAGAAAACTTTCCACAGGTCAGGATTGGGCCACATAGTGGTGAACTAGTTTAGAGTTGGCAAACTGCTACAGCTTGTGGGCCAAATCTGTCTAGCCACCTGTTTCTGTTCATCCCACAGACTAGGAATGGTTTTTACATTTTTAAAAGGTTGAAAAAAAACAAAAGTCTTATTCCATAAACATATATGAAATTCAAATTTCATTGTCCATAAATAAAGTATCATTGTAATACAGCCACACCCAATTGTTTCTGTATTGATCTGGGCTGCTTCTGAGCTATGGAGGCACACACCACTGCATACCGTGCTCAGAGTAGCATGAGCCAAGCACAGAGCCTTAGAAGGCATCTGGGGAAGCAACGTGTCTGATGCAGCCAGAAAAGATTCTGCAGGTGATCAGGTGAGGGTAAGATTTTGGACGGCCTTGAACATTGAGTTAGAAAGAACTTCATTATGTTTAATGAAGGCGTTTGAGGAGGGATGAGCTACTCTGAGATGTAACTCAAAAAAGATATGACAGATGGAATAAATGTCTGATAGGACATGGCTGATTTTTAATCGAGCTTAGCTTTGTGTCAGTCTGTTTGAGCTGCTATAACAAACTACCCTTAGACTGAGTAATTTGTAAACAACAGAAGTTTACTTCCCACAGTTCTGTAGGGTGGGAAGCTCAAGATCAAGGCACCAACAGATTCAGAATTTGGTAGGGGCTCTCTGTTTCATAAATGGCAACTTCTCACTGCATCCTCATATGGTGGAAGAGGCAAGAAGGATCCTTCAAGCCTCTTTTATGAGGGTACTAATCACATTCACGAAGATGGAACCTTCATGACCTAATCACCCTGTAAAGGCCCCACCTCTTAATACCAATGCATTGGCTAGTAGGTTCCAACATTTGAATTTGGGAGAAACATATATATTCTGACCCTAGCGTTCGGTCATCTAACACTAAAATTGTGAAGAGCTGCAACCAGTCTTGGTAAAGAGCACAGCAGGGATGATGTGGCTCTGCTCCCTGATGACTGGGTACTTAGATGGGAGGCTTGATTATCTAGAGATTGTCTCAAGTAGTTGGAGGATGGAATTATCTAACATTTCCTTTACTCGTATATGTGAAGACTGGGCTATTGGTTCTGTCAACTGGGTGCTCCACATGACCTCCCCATGTGGTTTGGGCTTCCCCACAGCACATATATAGTGGCTCAGAACTCCAAGAGCAAGTATGTTAATAAGCAAGGCATAAGCTCTGTAACCTTTCATGACCTAGCCTTGGGCATCATGTGTTGTTACTTCTGAAATATGCTGTTGGTCCCAACACTCATCCATTTACCTTGATAAAAGGGGAAGGAAGCTAGACTCCACCTCTTGATGGGATGAATGACAGTAAACTTGAGGCTGTCTTTGAAAAGGTATATAGGTTGGTACTTTAGTTGGCATTCTTACACACACAGCACAAAGCAGGCCATTTAAAGAAGTAAATTTTCATCAAAAGCTCAAAATATCTCTAAGTTGTGATTTCTTTAATCATCTCTCACTAGCTTGGGGACAAACCCATAGCCAGTATCATGTTGAATGGAGTCAAACTGAAAGCATTTACACTCAGATCTGGAACTAGACAAGGATGCCCATTGTCGCCACTGCTATTCAACATAGTGCTGGAAGTCCTAGCCAGTGCAATCAGGCAAGGGAAAGAGATCAAGAGTATTCAAATGGGGACAGAAGATGTCAGCCTGGAAAGTGACGTCAATGAGGACAATTCTAATTGCTCGAAACTGTGACATTTATTACATATTCCAGGTAATCCCTTTAAAAGGCTGGATTTCTTCTTTTAAATCTTAACACACTGGACTTTGAGGCAATATAGAATCCTTTCTGGTCTAGAATCCTTTCTAGTGTGACATGTGGCATTTGTATGCAATAGCTTCCCAAATGCGTCTGGGCTTCAGGGCTGGCTACAGATCAGCCAGTGCATTTCAAATAGGATTTGTAATTATGGGGTGGGTATACTTGCATCTATATCAGAGAATCTTCATCTGGGGTCCACAGATAGAATTTGGGGTGTTCCTTATCTTGGATAGGAATATTATATGCTGCTTATTTTCCCTAAATTCTAACCGAAATGTAGCATTTCATTTATTATGAGCATAAACTATATACCCCATTAATATTATCAGTACCTATGACCCCAGCACTTTGTCAGTAAAAGATGTTAATGATAACTTGCATATATTATTACTGTTGCAGGTATCTTGAAATACTGTGTATGATCATAACTATTTTGAAATTGTGGTGGGTTTTAGGCATGCTTTTCAATGGCATGTGGCCACAGACTTCCTGTCTACAGACACACACCTGAGATAGTTGAGTAGTTATCCAGGCGATTCTCCTGCAAGTCATGGTGTTGCAATCAGCTCATGAAGTCCTGCATTCTCACCTTGTCATCAGTCACACACATTGCTTTGCATTACTCTCTATCCACAGTTGTTGGTTAAACAAACACAGAGGACTTCCTATTCCTGTTCCTCTCAGGTGGTCCCCCAACTGAATCGGGCCTTGCAACACCCAAGCAGAAATCCCCCCCCACACACACACAAATGAGTGCAATACTAGCATTCTGGCAGCCTGAGGTGGGAGGATCCCTTGACAGAAAAATTGTGTGATTATATCAATAGGTGAAAAATAAGCATTTGACAAAATCCAACATGCAATCGTGATGAAATATCTCAGCAAACTAGGAATACAGGGGAACTTCCTCAACTAGACAAAGAACATCAGCAGAAAGCTTACAGCTAATATCATAGTGAGAAGCCAGAAGTGTTCCCACCAAGAGTAGGGACAAGGCAAGGATGTTGCCTCACAATACCCCATTTCAACATTGTACTGGAAATTTGAGCTCATGCAATAGGACAATAAAGAAAATAAAATGTGTAAAGGTTACAAGGGAAGAAATAAAACTGTCTTTGTTCATAGATGACTTGATCATCTAGGTAAAAAATTTTACAAAAAATTTCCTGGAGGTCAGGCATGGAGATATATATTTGTATCCAGCTATTGAGGAGTCTAAGGTAGGAGGATTACTGAGGTGGGGTAATTGAGGCAGCATTGCACTATGATTGTGTCTATGAATAAGCACTGCACTCCAGCCTGGGCAACATAGCAAGATCCCATCTCTAAAAAAAAGAATCAAAATGAAAATTCCTGCAACTACTGAGCAATTATATGAAGATTGCAGGATACATACTATATATACAGAAGTCAATTGCCCTTTGATATAGCAGGAAAAAACAAATGGAATTTGGAATTAGAAATACATCTTACATTATAATACAAAAAATGAAATATTTAAGTATAAATAGCAACATATGTCTAATATCTATATGATAGAAATCCTAAAACTCTGATAAAAGAAATAAAATACGAACTAAAGAAATGAGGAGGTATTTCATGTTCATAGACAGTAAAACCAAATATTGTCACGGTATTAGTTCTATGATCTATAGAGTCAATGCAATCCAAATAAAACTTCCAGCAGGTTATTATGTAGATATTAACAAACAAATTCTAAAGTGAATATGGAGAGGCAAGAGGTCCAGACTAGCCAACACAATATGAAGAGAGAAGAACAAAGCTGGAGGACTGACGTTACTAAACTTCAAGAATTACTATACAGCTACAGTTATCAAGATGCAGTAGTATTGGCAAAAGAATAGACAGATAGATCAATGGAACAAAATAGAGAGCTCCAGAAGAGGCGCACATTAATTTATTCAATTGCTCTTTGTCAAAGGAGCAAAGACAAGGCAACGAGGAAAGCATAATCTTTCAACCAATGTTGCTAGAGCGACTGGATATCTATATGCAAAAGAATAAATCTAGAGGCAGTTCTTACAACCTTCACGAATACCACACATTAACTTAAAATGGGTCATAGAAAATTGAAAAGACAAAACTGCAAAACTCATGGTAGATAAGAGGAAAAATATCTAGATGGCCTTGGATATAGATACACTGCTAAACACGTGATGCTTCGGAACAAGAATTGAAAATCTAAACTTTGAAGAAAATTGAAAAGATTTATACTCAATAAGGCACTATCAAAAGAATAAGTAGACAGCCAGAAACCTAGAGAAAATACAGCCATCTCTCCGCTATCCAGCACCTATGGGGATTGGTAGATTCATGATAAATGTGGTTTCAGGTTGCTTGAGAGTTACTATTAAAAATAGGCCTAGCTAATTCTATACCCATACTGCACCATGCCATACCATAAACTCTGTATTGACTTTGATGTTGATACTAATATACACTAACTAAAAGCAAATTAAGACAAACAAAAAGCAAACTTCACTTACTGCAATACAGTTTTACTCTATTATAAGACAGCTTTGTACATGCAATGTACAATTTTAGTTAAATGGCAGTCAGTAAGCTTTTCAACTTCACTACCATATTTTTTTAACTTCAAGTAACACACGTTAGGACTTAAAATTGTTACAGAGAACACATGGGATGCACAAAACATTCATTGGCTTACTGACTCCATGCAGCACCATTTGTAAACTCTGATTTTTAGGGAGCCAAGCTGCCTGCTGGTTGCTTGAGAACCCCAGTTGGGAGTTTATTGTATTTGCAAAAGGCATATCTGATAAGTGAATATTATCCAAAACATAAAAAGAACTCCTAAGTGCAACAAAAAGAAAAGTAATCACCCAAAGAAAAAGTGGGCAAAAGAGCTGACCAGATATCTTACCAAAGATGTACAGAAGACAGACATATAAAAAGGTGTCCAACATAACATGTCATTAGGGAAATGTAAATTGAAACAACAGAGGGGTCCCACCACATGTCTATTAGAATTGCTAAAATCTAGAACACCGACCACACCAAATCTTGGCAAAGATGTGGAGCAACAAGACCTCTTATTCATTGCTGGTGGGAATGCAAAATGGTCTAGTCACTTGGAATAAAGTTTGGCAGTGTATTACAAAAGTAATCACACTCTTACCATACACTCCAGCAAGTTCACTCCTTGATATTCACCCAAATACATTGAAAAGGTATTTACCAGAGAAATCTTTATAGCACCTTATTTGTGATTTTCAAAAGTTGGAAGTAAGCAAGATGCCCTTCAGTAGGTGAATGAATAAATAAAACTGGTATATCAAAGAAGGAAATCTTCTTCAGTGCTAAGAAATAAGCTATCAAACCGTGAACATCATGGAAGAACCTTAAATGCATAGTGCGAGGTGAAAGAAACCAGGTTGGAAAGGCTACATACTGAATGATTCCAGCTATGTGACATTCAGGAAAAGGCCAAACTGTGGAGACAGTCAAAAGATCAGTGGTGCTCAGACCGTATTGGGATTTTACCCTGGAGAAGCTGACAGTCTGTTAATTGATGTCCTTTTCGTATAGAACTGATAAGAGGTTCATCTAGAGTTACGTGAGGTTTCTCTAAATGCATTGCCAAGAATCTGGGTTAGACCAGCAATTCCCCACCTTTCCTGTTGGAGGGAAGTTCTCATCCACAAAATGAAGTCCACACTATCTGAGAACCTTGGTCTAATTTCTCATCTATGGATTCATAAAGGTTTCTTTGAAATCATAAAACTTTACTGAAGAATACAAAATAGACATGCTTGAAGACTAACAAAGTAAATCCTTATATTGGAAGGAGTGGGGAAATAAAGGTATTAATGACTCAGATTCAGAGCATTTCAAATTTAAAAGAAACATTCTGACTCATAAAGTTTGACTCTTTAATATTTCCCTTCCTGATACTGTTGTGGAAGAAAGGAATCGGTGGCCAAACCCCATTGAATTTATGCATTTCCTTGTTCCTCCCTTGCTCTCTCCAAGGGCACTGGCAGAATTCTCCCTTGTGCAGTGCTGACCTGTGCCAGGGTGGCTTCAAGTTTCAATGCAAAGTCCCACAATCACTTCACTCTCCCTGCCCTGGGCACACAGATTCTTTCTCCCCTTATTGCATTAGAACAGCACTGCTGAGTGATGGGGGAAGGGTGATGTAGGTAATATAAGACTGTCTTTCCTACCTTGATACAGTGTTAAAACCAGGTAGTAGGATCGCTTCTGATTTTTGCTCTTCTGAAGGTGCTTGGGTAGTTGTTGAATTTGGTGTTTGTGCAGAGGGATAATCACTGGAGACTTCCATTAGGCCACCTTGCTGTGCCCCCCTCCTTATTCTTTTTAATTCCTGTTTTGGTTATTTTTGCAACTTTAAAAACCATTACTTTTATAGTGACAATGTTAATAATATTTATTTTCTGCTAGGTAGATGATTCATTATCCCATGCATCACATATATTATGTTCATCCTAAATGTTAATGTTAGGCAACATTTTAATATTTCAATATAAATATCATTTACGGGCTATTCCATGATTAAGCACAGAGGAGGAAATATAACCTGAACAGCTGCCACTCAAAGCAATATTAATAGTGACAGTAGTATTTACGGGACGATACAAATTCCACTTTGCAGATGAGGATGCAGAGATCCAGGGGGTTAAGGACCTTGCCTAAAGCTCTCACAGCATGAAGTGGACAGGGTCTGAATTAAGGACGTCTGATTCTGGTCCATGATATCCACCACTGCATTGTTCTCTTTCTCTCTCTTTTTATTTTATTTTATTTTTTTTTTCATTCTCTCTCTTTAAGCAACACCATCAAATGGATTCTCTTGCTTTCTACTCCATCAATTTCTTGTCTTTTAAAACTCCTTGCGGTAAAGAATGTATGGAAATGGTTGAAATAAAATGTGAAAGTAACCCCTCTGCCCTTCCCATAACCTTTGCCCATTCCAAAGGAAGCTGATGGTAATAGTTTGGTGGGTTATCTTCCCAGTCCTTTTTCTGTGTCATTTAATGGGCTTATATATCCTGTACTTTACCAATTTCTTTGCCTTTTCTTCTTCATTTTTAATTATTTATTTCAAAATGCTTTTGTTGCATGTTTACCTTGCATAATGCTCAAGTTGGTAGATTTTTTTTTTATTGCTGCTTCCATCTCACTGCTCATTATTGGTGTGTTCAGGATTTCTATTTATTCCTGATTTGGACTTAGGGAGTTGAGTGTTTATAGGCATTTATTCATTTCATCAATGTCTACCTGTTTGTGTACATAGAGATTTATGTAGTATTCACATATTTCTGTGGTATTAACTGCAATATCTATTTTTTCACTTCTGATTGAGTTTATTTGGTCCTTTCTCTTTTATTTCTGGTTCATCCAGCTAGCGGTCTATTGATTTTGTTTATTTTTTTCAAAGAACAAGTTTTTCGTTTCATTGATCCCTTCCATTTGTTTTTTGTTTGTTTGTTTCTATTTCATTTAGTTCTGCCCTAAGCTTTATTTCTTTTGTTCTGCTAGCTTTTGAGTTTGGTTTGTTCTTTTTCTACTTGTATGAGGTGTGACATTAGGTTGTAAATTTGTGATCTTTCCGTCTTTTGATGTAAGCATTATTTAAGTCTATAAAATTTCCCTGTTAACATGGCTTTTTCTGTATTTCACAGATTTGGGATGCTTGTATCATGATTCAGTTAGAAAAATCTTTTGATTTTCAACTTCATTTCATCAGTGACCCATGGATTGTTCAGCAGCTGGTTATTTAATTTCCATGACTTTGTGTAGATTTGAGGGTTCCTCTTGGAGTTGATTTCTAGTTTTATTTCACTGTCATCTGAGAAGATACATGGAATTATTTTGATTTTTCTGAATTTGATGAGACTTGTTTTGTAGGCTAACATATGATCAATCTTGAAAAATGTCACATGTGTTGATGGAAAGAATGTATGTTCTCTAATTTTTTAGTACAATGTTCTATAGATGTCTATTACGTCTAATTGTTCTAGAGTCCTGTTTAAGTCTAGTGTTTGTTGATCTTCTGTCTCAATGATCTATGCAGTTCTGTTAGTGGAGTGTTGAAATCTCTAGCAATTATGATATTGCTATTTATTTCTTTGCTTAAATGTAGTAACATTTTATTTATGACTCTGGGAGCTGTGATGTTAGATGCATATATGTTTAGGATTGTTATATCTTCTTGTTGAATTGTTTCCTTTATCATTCTATAATGATGGTCTTTGTCTTTTTTTTTTTTTTTACTATTGCTAATTTAAAGTCTATGTTATCTGATATGAGAATAGCTACTCCTGCTCACTTTTTGTTCCCATTTCTATGGAATATTTTTTCCCATCCCTTTTCCTTGAGTCTGTGAATATCCTTGTGAGTTAGATGGGTTTCTTGGAGACAAAAAGAAAAGGAGTGTTTTTTTATCCATTCAGCCAGTCCTTATGCTGTGATGCCACAGCACTCTATCCAGGGTGACAGCTTGAGGCTCTGTCTCAGAAAAAAAAAAAAATACCCTGTACATTCAACTCTATCTTGATATGTGAGATACTGTTCCGTTCATCATGGTGAATGATACCTAGTTGCTTTGTTTTCTCCTGGTGTTACTGTTTTGTAAGGGCTGTGAGCTTTAACTTTCAGATTTTTTCCTGCTGAGGGGTTATTAACTGTTCTTTTCCATGTATAGAGTGCCTTTAAGCATTTCCTGTAGGGCAGGTCTAGTGGTGACGAGTTCTCTTAGTGTGTGCACGTCTTTATTTCGCCTTCATTTACAAAATGTAATTTTGCAGTATACAAAATTCTTGGCTGGCAGTTATTCTGCTTAGGAAGACTAAAAATGGGACCATCATCCCTTCTGGTTTATAAGGTCTCTGCTTGGAGGTCTGCTGTTAGTCTGATGAGTTTTCCTTTGTAAGTAACTTGTTGCTTTCATCTCGAAGTTTGTAGGATTTTCTCCTTCACTTTGACTTTGGTCAGGCTGATGACTATGTGTATGTCTTGGTGATGTCCTATTTGTTATAAGTCTTCTAGGAGTTTGATGACCATCTTATCTCTGGATATCTAAACCTCTAGTGACATCAGGGAATTTTTCTGTATTGTTCTTTCCAATAGGTTTTCCATGCTTATTGCTTTTCCTTTTTTTTAATCTCAGGATAGCTATAATTCTTATATTAGCTTGCTTTGCATAATACCATATTTCTCTCAGTGACTGTTCATTCTTCTTTGTTCTTTTTTTGGTATTTTTTTATGGACTGGGTTACTTCAAAATCCTTGCCTTCAAGTCATGACATTCTTTCTTCTGCTTGGTCTACCCTATTGTTAGAGCTTTTTGAGGTATTTTTCCATTCCCTAAGTGACTCTTCTTAGCTCCCTTTTAATGTTATCTATCTCTTTAGTGAATAATTCTTTCATGTCCTGAATCATTTTTTTGGCTTCCTTGAGATGTTTTTCTACCATCTCCTCAATTCCATTCATTTTACTTTCCATCCATAATCTGAATTCCATATCTGTCATTTCAATCTTTTCCTTTTGATTGGAGCTCATTACTGAAGAGCTACTGTGATTCTTTGGGGGTGGCAAGACAGCCTGTTTTTTCACATTGCTGGAATTTTTATGCTCGTGCCTTCTCATCTGGGGTCACTTTTGTCAGCTCAAAACAGATAGACGATATAGTACACCTGTTCTCCTGTGCTGAGACTTCTGTTGCTCAGTGGAGATATGAACAGGTCCTCAGAGGCATGCGTGGATCTTACTCCAGAAACTTGATCAGGCAGGAGAAGGGCAAATGCACTATAATGATGCTATGTCTCATGTGTTTGCTGCTGGGCTACTGGGGCACAGCCAACCCCTGGTGCTGGTGCACACACGAGGCGGAACTGGCCATCAGGTTGGGGTGCACCTGTGGCATAAAGGAGACCTGGGTAGCTGAGATGCCACGTGGGTGGGCTGGGTGAGGTCTGCTCAGGGTGCAGCACAGGGTGTGGTAGGCGTTCAGGGAATATTGCCTGCAGGCCCACAGATCATGGGGCAGAGGGGCCTCCAGCGCGAAAGAGGCCAACAGGTTACAGCTTATGTGTGCAGTGAAGGGGAACCTCCACCCGAGTAGGCTTGTTGGGCAAGCTGCCTACTTGGGATGGAGCACTGCTGGGTGCTCACAGGAATGAGGTGGGGTGGCAGTGGGCTAGGGCATGTGGCAAGGTGCCCAGGGTGCCTGTGCAAGACAGTGCAGGTCTGTGGTGGTGGTGTGCAGACTGCTCAGATATAAAGTACTTGGCTGGACTGGCTTTCTTCCTGCTTTTAGATGGTGGTGACAGTGGCAACAGTCCAGCTGCCCTGGCAGTGGGAACCAAGGAGATGAGGATGTCTTTCACCTGAGTCCCATAGGAAGTGTGGTTGAGCAGGATCACCCAGGCCACTGGGGCGAGTGCCTGTCCTTCATCTCCTGCTCTGCCCAGGGTCTGCTGTTGGGGATGAGGCACCGTGGGAGGTGCGGATTCCATGCCCACAAGGTGCATGTGAACACTGAGCTTCCCTGATCCCTCCGTACCTGGCAGGGGCAAAGGTGAGGCTGCAGTCACAGGACAAAAGTAGCTCTGGGTTGTGATGTTACAACGGCCTCAGTGACAGTGCCCAGAACACCTAAGCCCACCATCTCTTCTCTCCAGGGCAACACAGCTGCATGGCCTCCAGCCAGGTCTCTGTCTCAGGTGTAGTCCTGCTCGGCTGGGGGACCTTGCTGCCTTCCGGGTTGCAGTATCCTCAGGGGAAGCGGGTTCTGGGCTTTTCTCCTCTTTCCCCTTCTCACGTGGGGGCGCCTTCCCTACTAACCTCCCATTCTGCTGAGCAGCTTTTCCTACTTCCATCTTCTTCACTTCACTCCTACTTGCTCTCCGTGGATTCCCAGGGCTCTCGCTGGGACCATGGATCCACAGGTGGGTATCTGGCCACCATCCTCCATCCTGTCTGTGAGAATGCCCTTGTGGAGGCTGCTTCTAGTCCGCCAGCTTGCTCCCTCTGCCTCTGATTTGGACATTGCTCCCTCTGCTTGCTGATTTGGACACTGTTCCATAGCAGCAAATAAAAATCGGCTGCATTCTTTAAAAATAGCAATATAAAAATCTCTTTATATGGATGTCTTCTTTTGGTGAATGTTGGTGTTACTTCCAATTTTCAGTATTACAAACAAAGCAATCAGGGACATCTTAGTTCATGCTCTTTGGTCACATGCGTGTTTTTCGAGAATAAGTTGGTAGCAATGAAATTGCTGAAAGTGTCGGTACATTTAAAATTGTGATCATTCTTACCATATTGCTTCCCAGCTCCACAAAAAAGCCTAGAAAATGTACACTTCCACATTGAATGAGAAATGCTTGTTTCTTTGTAGCACTTCCCACATTTCGAATCATTAATATTCTTAATTTTTGCTAAGCTGATGGGCAAAAAAATTGCTATCTGGTTGTTCATATGCATTTCTTTTATTATTAAGAAGGCTTACCCTCTTTTTGTAGACATTTTGCCATTGGTTTGTTGTCAATTTTAATTCTTCTGAAAATTGCCTGTTTATAATTTTTGATCTCTTAACTATTGAAATATTGGCTTTTAAATATTTGAAGGAGATCTACATCATTTGGATAATAATTTTGCATCTAGTACATTGTGTCAGTGCTCCTCCACAATGTTGCTTGTCTTTTGGGTTTATTTGTGGTGTCCTTTGTCACCTAGAATTTTAAATTTCTATATAGCCAACTATGTCAGTCTAGTTTTAGAGATTTCAACTGGCATCTCAGACCCAACGTGTCTAAAACCGCATTTCCCACCATTTCCCCAATTACCTTCTCCTTTTGCTCATTTGAAATTTTAGTTTTGTTTTTTATTACATAGGTGTTGACAAAAACTTGTTGGACAAGGATTTTATAATTTTTTTTTTTTAAAAGCAAGAGAGACGTTCAGAGGGATCTTTTTAAATGCAATTATCATGCTCTTCCACTTAGCAGGAGCAAACAATAGATATTTAAGATTGTGTCTTTGCAGGTCCCTGCACTGAAGCATTACAAATCACTCTGTGCATTGCCTGGGGACAGGCTTCTCAACCCTGATGTTGTCAAACTTTATTCAGTTCTCTTTAGCTCCCTAATCTCCAAACCAGACCTCTTTTCAGCCCACAGAGACCCCACTTTTTATTGTGATCACAATAAGAGCAGGACGCGTGTGGAAGGAAGAGTGCAGTCTTTTCCATGAACTCCCAGGGCAGGTGTTCCCTCTCTGCAGTGAAAATGGTTCCTGAATTCTACCTGGATTGGGTGGGAGTTGGAAAGCCAACTGACGGGAAATGATCGGTTTGAAAAATGAGGTTTCTTTCCTGTCTTCTTGAACTTCCTCTCCCTCCTGACCTTCCCATTGGTCCTGTCAAAGAAGGGAGCATGAGGCTTTATGTTCATGCCTTGCCCTCTCCCTTGGCTCCCAGGCCTGTCCTTTGCAGACCCCAAGCAACTTCCTATTGCAAAGCACGTGACAACGTGGGACCTGGACTAACTCAAACGCGTGAACTTCTCTTTCTGAAACTCTAGGATGCCATGAAGTCCTCGGGTTGATTTTATATTTGGTGTCACACTGTAAATCAAACAGCTGCAGAGTGGCCGGGACATCTGCTTGGTTCTGTTATTCTCTTTATGACAAAAGGAAACTAACTCTAAAAATGTTAGTGAAAGGTGCACATTGCCAGTAAGTGACTATATTATTATTCCCAGGCATGGACAAAAAATATAAGAACTTTTTAACATCAAAAAAAAAAAAAATGCCCCGTGCATGTACACACACACTCATTAAAGCTTTATGGAATTCCGCCTAAGGGATAAGGCAGTAGGAAAAACAAACAAATTAGCAGTGTCCTTGAGTTTGTTGGTATCTCTGTTCATTTTCACCAATTAATATATGTTGGGAACAGTGATAGAAAATATCTACAGGGTGTAAGATAAGAACTATTACCAATAACAACGAGTTTGGACACAGGAGGACATTTTCTTTAACAAGATTTTTTTCTATTTTTCTTTCTCATAGATTACTGTGTTAGGCTAGAGTAGGCTATGCTGAAAAAATAAACACTCTTCCTGAATTCCGTACTCCCCAGACACATTTTGGTGACTTAACATTACAAAGGTTTATTTCTGGCTCAGATAGGCCTACCTGGGGGTGGGTAACCCTCTTGGTCAATAGACCTCCATACTGGGAGGAAGAGAATGGAGTGTCAGAGACCTGAACATAGTTTTTAAGCATCAGTTCTGTGAGTGGCATATGTTCTTCTGCTTGGTTTTCTTTCTTCCCTTCCCTTCCCTTCCCTCCCCTTCCCTTCCCTTCCCTTCCCTTCCCTTCCCTTCCCTTCCCTTCCCCTTCCTTCCTTCCTTCCTTCCTTCCTTCCTTCCTTCCTTCCTTCCGTCCTTCCCCTCCCTCCCTCCCTCCCTCCCTTTCTTCCTTCCTTCCTTCTTTCTTTTTGAGACAGAGTCATACTCTTTTGTCCAGGGTACAGTTCCATGACATCATAGCTTACAGCAACCTCAAATTCCTGGGTTCAAGCCATCCTCTTGCCTCAGCCTCTGCATAGCAGGGACTACAGGTACCTGCCACAATGCCCAGCTAAGTTTTATATTTTTAGTAGAGACGCTATTTTGCTCTTGCTCAATCTGGTTTGGAACTCCTGAGCTCAAGTGATCCTCCCACCTCTGCCTCCCAAATTACTGGGATTATAGGAGAGAACCACCATGCCCAGCCTGCTTACTTCCCTTTGGTCAGAACCGGACATGTGACCCTGTCCACTGCAAAGGGGTCTGGAATATGGAGGAGCATATTTGGTGAGCAGTAAATGTCTGACACCCCAGCCTATCTTTGAAGGAAATGTAATAAAGATAGTAATTCCTCCTCATTATTACTTAATTCTTAAGTTTGACTGAACTACTGTCCCCTTCATGCATTCCCCTTTCTCTTCCACTACCAATATCCATAAGAATATGCTAAAATCTAATCCTAAATAAAAGGTAAAAAGCCAACTTAAAGTGTGTATATATAGAAAAGCACTTATGGACTATGTGTAGCTCTATATAAATGAAATCAATCTAACTCCAAATATAAAGTTTAAGTTAAAGTCTCCTGAGCAACTTGATTCCCACCCCCTGAACAGTTTCTAGAGCAGACGGCCTGATCAGCAGCTCCGCACGTCTCACCCTTATCCCTCTAGAGCCACATGGGAAATCATTTGGGACCCTGGTTACATATACAGATTCCTGGTCTGTTTCCTAACTCTACTTTCACCAGAATTGCATTGGGTAGGACCCATTTAGAAAGAACACCACAGATGATTCCAATAAGCATTGAAATTTGAGAAAGACTAACTTGTGTTCATTTTCCCAGGAGCATTTACATATTTGAAAAGGAAAGCTGAAAGAAGAAAATGTTTCACATGAAGGAATGATTTACTAAAAGCTGAAATTCAAACCCCCATGTTTTGTGTGAAGGCCTCCTATACTGGTTCATACCGAATGTGTTTGTTTACTCAGTTATTCAGCTATGTGACGTTGGTATGTAGGAGATATACTTGTGCGTGTATATACATGTGTGTATTATATATTTTGGTATTGTTTCGTTGGTTTTTTTAAAAGTCTTTTTTAGACGTTCTGTAGTCTTCTATGATTCTAACTGTGGGGATTCCTCCATAAAGGATGGTTTCCTGTGTTGGCTTTTCATCTTTGGTTGTGACCTCATCTTCAGTGGTGGCAGTTGTTTTTTGTGTGCGTGTGAATCTCAGGTCTCTGGAATATGAAAGCTTCCATACAGCATAGTTTTTGCTTCATTTTACAGGTGTCTAATGTATTTCATTTGCTTAGGACCATTCTGGGTTTGGCTGGCATCATG
This sequence comes from Perodicticus potto, assembly GCA_963574655.1. Lineage (NCBI taxonomy): Eukaryota > Metazoa > Chordata > Mammalia > Primates > Lorisidae > Perodicticus > Perodicticus potto. The sequence goes on along the minus strand of CAUYRH010020103.1, from coordinate 33,117 downwards.
GTACCCTGTGGAGAATTCCTAATTTTGCTTGGTACAGACACATAGCTTTTATTTCTTCCCATCCAGTGCCATGGGCAGAGATGCACTTCCCTGTTGCTTGGTAGGTCAACTTCAGTGTTTTCTACTAGTCTTTTCTTCTTAAAGTAAATAGCTACCTCAGAGTCTGGCTCAGCCCATGTAGTTTATTCCCCCATGGGCATCAGAATTTCTAGATCTGATCTAATATCCCAAACCTCTTCCTCCAGAGGACAGGGCATAGCATCTCTAAGATCTAACTCTGTAAGTTTTAATTTCTCCTTCTGTTTCCTGGTACCTGAGGATATGGAAGTCTTCATTTTCAATTCAGCTTAGAATGTGATTTAAAATGAGTATATTTTATCCATTGTGTGTTTGGAGCCAGGCTCAGGGAAAGGCTTATTCTCTGTAGACTTTGTAGCTCTTCAGCCTGCCCCTTCCCCTGAAGTTTTACAAGATATGCTCCTTTGCACTTCTTTCTATTCATTTGTTTTGTACCACCCCTGCTGTTTTTTTTTTATGGTGAATTCCCTTTGCTTTGGAGCAGCATTTGATGCCCCAAAGATCCCATTTCCAACAGAAAACACACTATGAATCACACTGTCCTATGGAACAGAGTTCATTTTCCTCACCTAGTTCTTGTCACAGTAGGTTGTGGTCAGTTCCAGACAGCTTCGCCTTCTACACCACAGGCATCTGGGGCCAGCAATCAGATCTAACTAATCTTTTTATCTCCAGGGCTGGCACAGCGCCTAACACACAGGATTGGACGGAATATGTTGACTGCTTGTTATTAAGCGGGAAGCCCTGCCGATGATGAGGATGATGAGTATCTCCACACTAAGGAGAGCCTCACAGAATTCCCGCTCTGGTGTGGATGGCGAGAATGTCCTTCTGGCTTATTGGATTTTTAAGTGCTATCCATGGCTATTAGCTAGCCTGTGTAGATTAACACCTGCTCCCTGCCTGGATGTACATACAGTCATTAGTTGCAGAGAACAGCCTCCCTGAGGGACTGAAGATACATGCACATTCAGGAAAGGGCTTGTCTCCTATTTCTCAGTGATGGCCTTGGGTCCCCAAGTACATGCTCAGAGGCCATCTGCTATAAGCTCTGCATGCCCACCTTCCTCTCTGGCCTCCTTGTCTTCTTCTTAACAGAAAAATCATAGGAACCTATCAATCAATATTTGTTGAATGAATTCTCTTAACTATCCGTAAAGGACAAAAATATTATCTAGTTTACTTTTTCATTCAGAGGCATCCTCTAATGTATAGACTAATGATCACGGTTATTATTCACTAAGCACATCCTTACCTGTCGGGTACTTGTTGCTAAGCATTTTACATCTATGGAATCATTTCACCTCATAAACGACCTGTGAGGTAAGGGATATTGCACATGTGTTGAAAATTACTCACTTGAGGCAGAGAGTAATTCATTCCAGATCCCATTCCCTGTAAATGGTAGAGGTGAACCCTGAATCCAGACTAACCGGCCATAAAGCTTGTCCTCAAAATATTGTGCCACACTTCAAATAGTACTGATCAGCTGAACAAATACTTCATATTAGATTGCCCACTAGGCCCACCTACACAGCTGGAATTCTTATTTTTGATTCAAGAGTGATACAGAGGGATAGAAAGTTCTGGGACTCTCTCTTCTTTCTAGCCTAGCAGACCGAGGAAGGAAATGGGGGAATCAAAGTAATTAGGGTTTCTATGACAAGTTTGAGTCTGAAAGCTTGGGTCAGTATCAAGGAATTGTGATTACATATCTTGTATTCCTCCCCTGGTTTCTGGACGATGAGGGTAATATTTGAAGAGTGTCATGATAGCAATATTAGACATATTAATATTAGATAAGGTGATAGACTCCAGGAGAGGGTATTCCAGTTAAATTTCTTTAATAATCCAAAATCAGTTTTGAGATTCAAGCAACTCTAGCTCACAGTTTAAAAAGAGAGAAAGAGATAGAGGGAGAGAAAGAAAATAACAATCTTAATATACCCTCTGAAGAAGCTGACAATGTCTTGCACCCTAAGTTTGGCTAAAGAGGGACTCTAAGTAAGAGAGGGCACTTACCCTCTCTTTCTGCTCTGGGAACTAGACTCTAGAATATGCTTACATGTGTGTGTTTGCATGAAGTGTTCACTGGACCAGATATCTATTCATTACAGCATCTGGTGACTCTAAATTAATAAAGAAGATTAAGTAGAGGACTTGGAGTAGCCTCCAGGAAACTTCTTTGTGAAAAAGCTAACATCCATTCTTTGTCCCTACTTCTGGCTTATCACCTTCCTGTTGGCTGAAATTTAAATAATGGTTGGAGACCCTGAAGCCATCTTGGGGCATGAGGTGAACCGCATAGGGCAAAGTGGTAGAAAAAGCCTAGATCCTTGTCTTCCTGGAAAGAAATACAGGTCCTGGACTGCTTTTGTTTAGACAAGAAAAAATGTGCACTTAGCTAATTTAAGCAACTGTTAATTTGGATTGTATACCATTTTCAGCTAAACCTAATTGTAGTTGATCCATCCTAGTGACTCCCAATAGACTTACATAGCACAAGGAGGAGAGAATGAAAGCCTACTTAACAAGTAAATGGTTTTGTGGCTAGCAGACCAGACCAGAGGAGACCTGTCTGGGAAATCACGGGGGTGTTCACTCTGCATGAATGCTCCCAAGTCCTTTGTGTGGCTCCCTCTGCCCCACTGCCATAGAGGAAGAGGGGAAGACTGCCATTTCTCTGTGTGGCTTCCATTTCTCATCATCCCATTTTGCCAGGCGCCTTTGCTGTTTCCATCAGGGAATGCTGGGGTCCTGACTGTGCCATGCCATGTTGTGTAAGATGAGAATCAGATGAGTCCTGTCCTTTTGATTTTGGCAGGGTGCTAGAAGGGTCATGGTGATGCTGGTGAGACAGACCTTGTTTCTTTTTCCCTGGAGGGAGGGCCAACATGGATGAAGATAATGAGGAAGGTAAGCGTGAGATGCATGCTCTGAAACAGAAGTCCACTTTGCTTTTGGAAAACAAACAGGTGTCTCCTCTAGACAAGCCAGCTCTGCTCAATGTATCTGGGATAGAAATAAAGGGAGTTTCTAAGAATGAATGGAACTAAACTCCACAGATATGTTAAGAACAGCAAAATTGCACAATGCAGTGAGATGGCAGTTACCCTGAAGGATTTGCAATTATTCTGCTGATAGTGAGGGATCTTATCACTCCCCCTCTGGGCCAGGATAGTAGCCACTTCCTCCTCATGGATGTGATGATATCTCTTGTGACTTGGCTCCCAAACAACTCCTGCTTATAAGCTGATACTGCACTTGGAAAAACATTTCTAATTTTTGGGTAATGACAATACACTATTGAAAGTCTTGAAATGGTTGCTAACTTGGGCAACATTTTACTGCTCTGGAGTTGCCCTATTTGGTGTACAAGGACTTTATTGAAGGATAATGCTTGGGGAGAAATTATTGGCAAGTATGTGCTTCATTATATGTTTTATGGTTGCATAAACAAACAGGGCCTAGAATGTTTGTTTTCTAGAATGCATGTTTCTAGAATGTGGGATGTATGAGGAACACTATGTAGCACTTCATATATGTTAGTTCAGCTGATGCAGCAATCCCACAAGTCAACCGCTATTACCCTCATGCCAATTTTCAGATGAGGAAACTGAGAAACAGAGATTAATTGTGTAAAATTACAAGGTTGGTTTACATGCAATTAGGATAAGATAAAGCTGGGATTCGAACCAGGGGATGTGGTTCCAGAGTCCTGGTTCTCAACCATTACATGAGACCATTGAATGAACACACACACACACACACACACACACACACATATATATGTATATCTATATATATACAAATGTAGTTGATGTGGAAGTTGACGTGGTTGAAACCTAGAAGTGTCCACTTATCAACCCATCCTCAGATTCTGGTTCAGATCATTCTTTCTAATAATTATTGACAGCAATTTGTTATGAGTTTTGAGTAGTCAAGGATATTAAGAATTTTGCTTATTTTTTTAAATTAGAGTTTATACTGTTTGTGTAGCTAGATACTAAAGTAGCCTTTCCAAGCCTTGCTTTCCTATTTTTTAAATTAAAATAACCATTCTTTCCCTACAGGGTCATTGAGGATGTCAAGTGGGAGAAAGTGTATAACATGCCAGTATTTGCTGGGACTCTCAGTATGTCAGGCTTAAGTTCTGTCCTAGAGTCTCTGGTGCAGTCAATATTGCCTGAAGTATAATTGGTGGGTTAGGGGGAGGTAGAAAGGTTGGGGGCTAGGGTTAAAAGTAGGGGAGAGGAGCTTCCTTTGATGTAGAATCAGAATGCTTACCCTTATGGAGATAAGGCTGAGTGGATGTCAGAAACAAGAATTGTCCACCTCAGTGGCTGGCCCATACGAGGAACTCAGTAAATGCTATTCAGTTCTGGTATTCAAATTCATGGAATGCTCTTTTGACACATCTTTCTCGGAATTGTGCAAACTAAAACGGTATCCAAGAACATTGTTTTCACAGAGTAATAGATGTCATCTTTAGAATTGCAAGACAGTCCATCTTCACCTTGCTTTTTATCCAATGCTTCCTTCCACGCCCACTCTGCATTCCCCCAGCGATCTTAAAAGCCTTCCACATCCTTTCTTCTGATGTGAAGACCAGAGAGCAAGTGGTGGATAATGTGTCTACCAGATCTTATCAGGCAGCCTTCCAGCAAACTATCACTACAGCCTCCGCATTACAGAGCACGATCCAGAGTAGAATTTGAGGGAAAATTTATATGAAACCAGCACATTGTACCCCATGATTGCAATAATGTACACAGCTATGATTTAATTAAAAAATATAAAGAGAAATAAAATCAGAAACCAAACCTTTCTCCTTTATCTTTACTATAACTAGTCATTTGGGGCTACTTACTTATTCCTTCATTCAACAAATATTTATTAAGTGCCTACAATGTGTCTAGTTCTATGTAGGTGGTGGAACTTCAAAGGATTTGGGTGCTTGCTTTTGAGTTTATTTAGCCCATCCTCTTTACATCCCTCATCAAGGGAAAAACTTATGTCTGAGCTGAATCCTAACCATCAAGATGGTTTCCACTGTCCTTGTCTCTGCTTTCCAACCATGTTCTTGAAGTCTGGCATTTATAAGGGGAGGTTTCAGGGCCTTCCACTGGGTTGGGAAGAGTGAGTGAGCATGTGACCATGCCTCTTTCATATCTTAGGGTTTCTCATAGGAATATATTTTCAAAAAAGGGAACACATACACACACAGATGTCGGGTCCAAATTTCAGTTCTGCCTCTGAAACTCTAAATACGTGATCTTGGGCAAATTAATTAATCACTATAGGGATATTTTCTCCTGGCTTAAAATGAAGATGGTAATAAGTACCTCATAGAAATACTTCATAGAACTTTATAGGACATGCTGAGGATCCAATGAAATAAGGTACATGAAAAGTCTTTGGCATAGTGCCTGGCACATGTTAAGAACTTATTAGAAGTTTCTTTTCATCTTCCTCTCTTATCCTCCCTTCCTTCCTACCTTCCTCCCTATCTTCCTATTTTCCTTCCAAGGAAAAGATGCTTATATGTCATGTTGGCTTAGATGTCAACAGAGATCGGTATGTGGCAATTGTCGTTCCTTCTACCTGTGCTACCCACTTCCCTTGAGTCTTTTGCAGGAGTTTCTGCCAGAGATGCCAGCTGGGAGGGACTGTGACCTCTGCTCATTTTTCTCAGCAGAATAACTTGAAATGACCTTGGCTTCCCCACCTAGGGACTGCGCCCTGGGAATATCATGACACCGGCTTGAACAATGAGCCTGAGAGTAGGGGAAGAAAAAATGCTTCTCTTTTTAATTCTCTCCAGAGGAAATCATCACAAACACTATTCTAAATGCAAATAGGGGGAGCTAGTATCTAATGTGGTCAGAAACTTTCAGTGGCAATTTATAAGTACATGACTCAAATTGGTTTAAGCATCGAGAAGGAAGAATTGGTTAAGCAGCCAAAAATCCAAGTAGCTTTCAGGAACAGCTGTATTCAGCCACTTACACAATGGCTTTAGAATCTGTATCTTTCCATTTCAGCTTTGCTTTCTTTGTTACAGCAAGGTGTTCAATAACAATTCCAGGAGTTTTTTTCTTCCATTTTTGCAACCTCAGACAAAAATGAGCAACCCTTTTCTGCTGGCTTACCAAGAATGCCAAGGAGGAGTGTCATTAATCTGACCTGAGTCATGTGTCCAGCCCTGAACCAATCCTCGTGGGTGGTGGGATGCAACAGTTCTGATTGGCCAGGCTTTCTTCCTGGGAGGGGCAGTCTACCAAGTATAGGGAAGTAGTGGTTTCAGAGGTAAATTTAAGCACTGTTACAAGAAGAAGGAATAGTAAGGAGGCAAAAACCAACAGGTGTTCACTCCAAACTCAGGGCTTTTTATGCCTTTTCTTATAAAATACCAAGACCTTATAAAGAAAGGCCATGTGTCTAGGTATTCTTGTTCCTAGAAAATAGGTATAAAAGTCTTTTTAGGCCCATGAAAAATCTAATTGTTGGCCTATTTTCGCTATTGAACTTCAAAGTGATAAAAGAATGAATTGAAGATAAGTTGTTGCTTTACAGGTGCACTTGTTAAGTCCACTGGATAGTTCTTTCTTTTTTCCCAACCCATAAAACACTTAACTTGGAAGAACCAAAAAATACATGTACTAGGAAACCATGTGTGATGGTTAGTTTTAAATGTTAACTTGGTTAGTCTATAGCACCTATGACCAGCTATTCAATCAAACACTAATGTAGATGTTCTTGTGAAGGCATTTAGTAATAGTTATCTAAAATCAGTTAATTTTAAATAAAAGAGATTATTCTTGAATGTGGATGGGCCTCATCCAATTAGGTATAAAAGCTTCCACACTGTGGTTTCTCTTAGGAAGAAGAAATTCCACCTTTGCACAGCAGAGTCAGTTCCAGGCTCAGAGTTTCCAGCCTTGTGACAGGCCATGCAGATTTCAGACTTGCAAATCAAACTCACAATCACATAAACCAGATCCTCTCTCCAAATATGTAGTCATGTGCAGCACAATGACATTTCGCTCAATGACAGATGGCATATAGGCTGAGGTTATAAGTTTGTAGTACCATATTTTTACTGTACTTTTTGTATGTTTAGATATGCTCAGATACACAAATACCATTACGGTACAGCTGCCTGGGGTCTTCAGGGAGTAGCCTAGGAGGCCATACTCTACACAGCCTAGGCATATTGTAGGCGGTGCCATCTAGGTTTGTGTAAGAACATTCTAAGATGTTCACACAACAATGAAATCCTCTAAAAATGAATTTCTTAGGACATACTGTCTTTAGGTGACATAACTATATACATGTGTACACATATATATGTATATGTACACATATACATATGTATTTATACATTTTATATAGTTATAAATATATTTCCTAACTGACATGGAATGTCAAACATGGTCTGTAATTGAAAAATGATGCTGTTCATGCTGTCAGTGAGATCCAAAGTCAAAGTTGAGGCACAAACCCCATCTTCTCTAGTATTGCAAATTTTAAAATATGAATGCACCTATAGCACAGTAGCCTAACTAATAATACATTTTCACAGTAATGGTATCACTTTTTGTGGGTCCCTCAAAATCTAAGTGTCACCATAATACTACAAATAAGTTCTTAATAATCCCGGAAACATAACACTTTTTCACTGAAGACTTTAAACAACTTCACAGGCATTATCTCATGAAGCTACATGTGATGGCAATGAGGTAGGTGGTAAATAGGATCAGCCTCACTTTATAGACTGAAATTGGGACAGGATGAATGTGACTCGGCCCAAAGCTATGTGGAAACTCACTTAAGAACTAGGAATAGAAAAAGGAGTCTTACAGGCTTTGCACCAATGTTCAGCCAATTCAAGGTGTGGTCTCCCTATCCGCTGTATGAGAATCAGCTGGGGCTGTTAAAATGCAGATCCCTGGGCCCCATCCCAGATGGACTGAATCAGAGTACGTCTGGCATGGGGACCAAAGAGTCTGCCATGTTGGCGAGCTCCTTGGGTGGGGTCTTGGCACATTAAAGTCTGTGAACTACCTCCTTAGGTGTCGTTTTTCACATTGCCTATACTTTTAACTGTTTGATTGCATGGATATATATGTAAGTTGAAAAATTTAGTAACTGGTTTTTCTGGGTCAATAAAGAATGAAAAAAACTGAAAGAAAAAAATAAGGGTTTACTTTTTTTTTAAAGCAGACTTTTAAATGCTTCTCATTATTTTCGAAGAGCTGTTTAAAGACAATGAGGCTATGTGTGAGTCACTGGGGAGTGTGTTCTAACTGCTTCCTGGTCTCATATTGGTGCTGCGACAGTGTTTCCCCTCTCAGCCCTTCCCTCACCTTAGAGACCGCTCCTGCTGCCTCCCAGCGGGGATCTGGGTCCTTTACCAGAACAAATGCACATGGCATTTGCAAGCAAGGACATTTTTGCTAGAGAAGCCCTGGCAAGAACTGCACAGTGCCTTTTGAGTTGTCTATAGACCAGGGAATATCTACAGGGTGAGTTCACCTTGGCAAGAGCATTTGATCCACTGGCCAAACTCAACTGCTAGTGAGCCCAACATCAACTGAGCTTACAGCTTTTATGTCCTTACCCTTTGACACTGGTTTCTTCTTTAACATCCCGGTGAAAGGAGATTTCTATACAATAGAACTTCTTAAAGACAACTAAAGCTTACTTTCTAGAAAAAGAGGTTAGGCTATATTTGGACAGAGTGTATTCTCCATAGAGTCTAGAATATCACTGTGTACACTTTCTGTGTTTATAGGAGGCCTTTATAAAAACAGAGCCCTCAAGATCTATAAGGGAGGAGCTACAGATGTGGCTGGTGGCTGGGTTGGTCCTACAGGCCATTACCACCTACCTACCCACTGCATGGAGCTTGGTTGCCACCCCCAGCCCTCAGTTGACCTGCAAGTAGAATCATAAGATAAGTGAGGAAAAGAGGATGGCTCATGTGTGGGAACTCCATGTCACCACTGGCAGAACCCCACTTAGTAGAAAATGATTCATAAGCCTCTACTACCTGGTACAAGATTATAAAATTAGGCTCAGTCCCTGGAATCCCATTTTATACCCCCTTTTCCCAAATATTAAACTATGCAATTAAATAACATTAACATTAAAATGAAACTCAAATATATGCTTTCACAAACATTTCAATATGTAGATTCAGACTAAACAGTGTAAAAGCTCTGTTGTAATCATGGGAAACTGGGAAAGGAACTTCCCATTTGTGTGGAGGTGTTTAAATAAGTTATGGGATATTCATGCAATGGAAATCTATGTAGCTGATAATCAAATGAGATATATCTGCATGCATGGATGTAGAAAATATCCAGTGTGCATTTTTTTTTTTGAGACAGAGCTTTAAGTTGTCACCCTGGGTAGAGTGCCATGGCATCACCGCTCACAGCAACCTCAAACTCCTGGGCTCAAGTGATTCTCCTGCCTCTGCCTCCCAAGTAGCTGGGACTACAGGTGCCCGCCACAATGCCCGGCTATTTTTTGTTTGCAGCCGTCATTGTTGTTTGGCGGGCCTGGGCTGGATTCAAACCCGTCAGCTCAGGTGTACGTGGCTGGTGCCTTAGCCGCTTGAGCCACAGGCTCCGAGCCCAGTATGCATTTTTTAAAGCAAATTGCAGATGTTCTTTGACTTAGTATGTGTTTACATCTGGATAAACTGATCATAAGTTGAATAAGTCAAAAGTGCTTCTGGGTGTAAGTCAAGGAGCATACTAGATGCACACAACTTTTGTTCCATTGTAAAGCTGAAAAGTCCTAAGTCGAGGCCTGGTTAAGTAGGCCTGTCTATAGTCTGATTCTGTAAAGCAATGACGAGCAGACAGGTTAACACACGCATATGAAGGAAACCCGGAGGACTATGCACCTGATGTCTAAGAGGTTTGGGGCCACAGGAGATATTTACCTTCTGCTGTGTGAATTTCTGTTAGGTTTGGATATCCCAAAAAGAACACAATTACTTCCTTAAATAGTGCAAATTTTAAATGTTTAAAAATTGAAAAACTGGAAAATTCCTTTTGGGGGATTTTTCTGCATGGGATAGACTGAGGTGTCGTAATACAGTCTAATGAAGTTCGGACAAAAGGTGCTGTGCCAGTTTAGGTTCTCTGGGAAACAGGTGCTGGGACAGTTAGTGCAGGTTTATGGGCTGCTGCACCTGTGGAGGGCCAGGTGCGGAAGCAGGAGCTGCAGTGGAGGAAGCCAGACCCGACGTCCCAGCCAGTCCCTGAGGCACACTGCAGCCCAGATGGCTGTTGGACCAGTCCTGTGCTGGGCCCTTGTTCAGGGCCTTGTACCACTTAGTGCCTTGTACAGTCATTATCATGGGGCCACCCCAGAAGTTCATAAGCTGGGCTGGAAAGCTGAGAAGAGTCCTGAAAGAGGTGACAGCTGGAGACTGTCAGTTCACCAGGCCCCTCCTGTCTGCAAGGCAAGGCCTTTCCCAAATGGGCATCCGAGCTGAGCTTTCCCACTGCCACCCTAGTGCCTTTTTCACGTCTCTGTGTACAGACTTAGGCATTTATTTATGACAAAGGTGGTTTGAGGTGAAATCCTCAACTTTCCCTAGGCCACTCTTTTTTCTATTCACAACACCTTCTAACCAACTCACCTCTACTTTAGCTGTCTGATGAAAACAGTGTTTAATAAGTATCTTATTGTATGTGAAAGGTATAAAGGATAAAGTTATTCTTTAGCATAAATAACATAACAGATGTATAATAGTTCACTTTTGTGAACTTCTCCAAATGATTTCTGAGAAGATATTGGAAAATATCATTGGCAAACATTCAAATGTATTTACGTAATTTACATAAATGCACATTTCCCCCTCACAACAGCCTTCTGGGGAAGCTGCTGTCATTATCCCCATTTTATAGATAGGGAAAACTGAGGCACAGAGTGCTTAAGTCACCTTTTCCAAGTCACCTAGTGAGTGGAAAGGTCAGGATTTGAATTTAAGGAGTCTGACTTCAGGGTCCTTATTTGTAAATAACATAATAAACTGCATTTTCAGGGACCAAGTATGTTCCTCACAAGTTGGGGTTGAGAGCATGTGTAGAGGAAGAGAGGTGCCTGCAGCACTAGGGAAGAGCTGTCCTCACAGACAGGGGCCCAGAGGATATCCAAAGAATGAGCTTGGAGGCCTTGGCTGCAGATCAGATGAGGTGGGCCCCATATAGATTCACCACTGGGACCACTGCTCCGACCTCTGTTACCATTTCATAGACAGCCTCTTCCCATTGAATGGAGAGAAACTTTAATTAGCTGCCTCACAAGGGAGCAGATTCCCCTTGGAATATAAAAGGAATATCTCACTGTGGAATTTGGTGAGAAACATCTCTTTCTGTTTGCTCATGTGTCCTGGGGACTTGCCATAAAATCTGTGAGGCCCTATATTGTTTTCACAGTCCTCCCCAACTCGCTCTGTTATTTGTTCTCTGTGTAAACAGAGGTATGGGTTGATAAATGTCTTTTTCCAAGACTTGCCTTTTGTCTCCATCCCTAAGTAGCGCTGGGGCAAAAATTTTGTTTCAAAGAAAATAATTGAAAGTCCTCATTATAGTTATTGAAATCCATGCCATACACAGAAATCTTTGTTACTCCAATTATGAGCAGTGCTCACAAATAGGGTCACTTATCTAGAAAAGTATTAAAAATTCAGTGTACATGAAAGCTTCAAAAGTCTTTAAAAGGCAAGTGTTAGGAAAAGGCTGTTTCCGTGAAAATTTCCCCTCATCCTCATGGGTCTCTGTCCCTCATTTTCTAGTAAACATCTGCTTTGAACTGCATCCTTCTTACTCAATAATTTCGACAAACTTTAGGCAAATGTGTCGTTCATTCTCTGAGGGTAGCTGTAACTTTCCTGAACCATTCCTTTCCCAAGGCAATCCAACTTCATTTTGCTGGAATAGAAAACATCCTCCTACTCTACCTTTTCTGAAAGATTTATAGAGTGAGGGTATCTTTCCTGCAATGTTTATTTTGTTCAGAGACGAGTAGATAAGTAACGTCTGATCATGCCCCACACAATAAAATATTTTTCCTTCTCTATCCCCTCCCTAGCCCATTATTGAAAAAAATAAACCTCATGAGGGCCAGGAGCAGGGGCTCGGGCCTGTAATCCTAGCACTTTGGGAGGCTGAGGTGGGTGTATTGCCTGAGCTCAGGAGTTTGAGACCAGCCTGAGCAAGCTGGGCTTTGTGGTGGGCCCCTGTAGTCCCAGCTACTTGGAAGGCTGAGGTAGGAGAGTCCCTTGAGACCAGGAGTTTGAAGTTGCTGTGAGCTATGATGCCATGGCTCTCTACCAAAGGTGACAAAGTGAGACTGTCCAAAAAAAAAAAAAAAAGACACTTCATAGATTTCATTGATGTTGCCTCTGTATGTTGTTTCTCTGGTCAACTCATCAGGGAGCTGCAGATTCGTGTTTGCAATCTCATTTTTAATAAGAAAGGGGAGGCAAGGAGGAAGGTTTGTCATAAGCAAACGTCTGAGGCCGACTGCATTAGGAAAATGGTTTTAGCAGTTAAGTCTGGGTCATCAGCTTTGGGCTTGACGAGCAGCATAGGGTACGACCAAAAAAAACTAAAGCACATAGCAAGAGGTCAAAAAAGGAGAAGGAGAAATCATGGAATAGAAAAATCAAAGATATTTTTTTCCCTAAGAAAAAATGAAGTTTATAATCACAGGATTTAGTCGCGATGCTGTGAACCTTAGTGAGGAAAACGCCTTGTTGAACTGCTTTGATGCACTTACCCATAGACATCGCAGATAGGAAAATAAACTCAAAAGAAAAATTTGGAATGCAACCAGTGAAGACTTTCGCATTAGTCTGGGAAACCAGAGTGGCCATTTATACCCTATGCCTAAGTGCTTTGCAGTTTATTTTTGGAAAGGAAAATAGGAGAAAGAAGAAAGTGGGACAGAGTAACTGAGAAAGGGGAAGAAACGGATTTTTTTTTCCTTCTAGTCCAAAAGATATTAAAAATAAAGAATGGTGCTTTAAATGAAGAGTGATAGTTTCTGCCTTGCTGTGAAGCTTGGGATAGTTGGAAAGATCTGGAAGGCTTCTAATGGCTGAGTTTGCTGGTCCCATTTCACACTCTTTGACAAATATCCTTTTCTCTGACAGAGCAGCTGTTATTCATTTTAAAGAATGCTGACTCAGCTTGCAGACAATTTTTACATTAACCAGAGGGTAAAGGTAGAGAAAATAACAGGAGAAACTTTCATACAAAAAAACTGAAATATAAAAATTTAATCAGAATCAAACCTGAAATACGAAAATTTAAGCTAAAAATTGAGCTAGGAATGACAGTTTATATAGGCTTTAAAAATGGATTGTGGGTTTTTTGATAATAAAAAGACATAATCATTACAGAAGATATGGAGAAAAAAACAAAAGGAGAGGGAAAACACGATTCTATTACCCCTACGCCATTTTTAATATTTGGAGATATTTGGGTGGCACCTGTGGCTCAGTGCGTAGGGCGTTGGCCCCATATTCTGAAGGTGGTGGGTTTGAACCTGGCTCCAGACAAACTGCAACAAAAAAATAGCCGGGCATGGTGGCAGGTGCCTGTAGTCCCAGCTACTCAGGCTAGGAGGCTGAGGCAAGGGAATCACCTAAGCCCAGGAGTTGGAGGTTGCTGTGAGCTGTGATGCCACAGCACTCTATGGAGGGCCATAAAGTGAGACTCTGTCTCTAAGGAAAAAAAAAATTGGAGATATTTTATTTTTTCCCATTGGGTATAGTTCTTGCATCTGTTTATTTGTTTGTTTTATATAATACTGGTCATGATATGTGTATATGTATTTGTATTTTGCATTTTAATCTTTATGCTAATAGTAAAGATTTGTTGACTGAACAACACAACATTAGAACATTCTGGGTTGTTTTAGGCTTTCATAAACACCATTTTGAACGGCTATATAACAATGCATCATGTGTGTATGACATAGACATCTTAACTATCCTCAAATTTGAATATTCAAGTTGTTGCCAATTTTTTACTATTATTAATAATTTCCAATAGGCCTCATATGGCTATTAGGCTATTGAGAGTAAAACCAGGTTAACGAGACTAACTTGCAAAAATTTGTCTGCATATAGCTAAGTTTATTATGGTTTCTGGACACTATATATCACACAGGCCCTGTAGTAGGCTCATGGTATCCCAAGGTAAAAAAACCTGAAAATGTTATGTATGTCCTTATATTCCAGTAGCACAATGTATAAGCAAAACATGATGATGCTAGGAATCAAGCCTATATGAGTCATGAAACTGTGCATAAAGTTACTCCTTGAAGGGTCAAGAAAGGTATTTCCAAGGAGGTGATATATGAAGGGTAAGTGGGTATTTATTCAGTGAAGAGGGGAGTTCCTAAATACAGTGGGAAGAGCTGTGAAAGATAAAAAGATGAATAGAAATGGGAGATTTAAATCCTAGTGCAGAACAAAGATTTTTGAAGGAATATAAGGCATCACGAGGTAGACCTACATGGAATGCAACAAACAAAGTCATGACAGTAGTAAGAGAAGAGAGAAATAACTTCTGTTGGGTCGCCCTGGGGTTTGCGAGTCAGAAACATCACTGAGCTGAGCCCCTGTGGATCCATGTTTGACAACTGACAGCAGATGGAGGAAGGAGACAGGGAGAAAAAAGGACACCCCTGATGGGCAGGAGAGGCAGGAGTGATGCTGGGAGAGAGAACTCACAGTGTGTGTTTTAGAAATTGGAAGTGGACTTTTGCTGGAGTTTAAATGAGGGTGTGCAGAGAAGTAGAGTGGAAATAGAGCTAGATGTCAGCACCAGAGCCGACTGCAAAGTCTTGAAGCCAGGTTAAGTCTGGGAATGGGAAGCTGAGAATAGATAAGTGGCTGATGAGAACAGAATCAGTAGATAGATGGGAAGAAAGACATCTGCAAACTAAGAAGAAAGTTCTTTTGGCAATGATCTAGGCTTGAAGTAATGAATACCTGAACTGCAGTGGCCTACAAATAAAAAGGCAAATCCAACAGCTATTTCAAAGAAACAATGAATAGTAACAGGCAAGTGTTTAGATGTGGTGAGAGAAGAGAAAAGAATGTTGAAAATGGTTTAAAAGTTTTGAGCTTGGGTGGCTTGAATGAACAGAATTATAGTTGGGAAAAAGTAAGCTTTATAAAAAAGATGAGTTCAATTTTGGTTGTGTTGAATTTGAGCTGCTCATGAGAGACCCAGGTTCCGTACAGGTCACGGGGAAATTAGAATCTGAATCTTAGAGGATCTTAATTAGTCCCTTCTCAAAATGGTCCCATGAATCTAACTTATGGAACATCAAGAGGGATTAAGGATCTCAGCAATTAAAAAGAATTTCAGGTGAGGGTCTTTCTTTATTGAGCTTTTTATTTGCAATGAAAAACATCTGTAAACATAAACTAAGAGAAGTTTTCCCCTCAAGAGTAAATCTATTTAAAATTCATTGAGTTAGAAATTTTCTGAACTTTTCAATAGTGATTTTACTTCAACATTATGTAAAGGTTGATGCATGTTAACAAATCAAGCCTTGGGGAAAGTTGTTTAAAAAATCACTTTGGGCACACATGACATCATCTCAAACTATTGTAATGACTCAAATGAACGAGGGAATCAAAACCAGATGGGTTAGGTGGATTTTCAGATTATTGTCAAAGTACTCAGTCCTCAGAGTTCTCCAGATGAACAAACACTCTCTTCAAAAGATTATTGAAAATACTCAGTGATTTACATCTTGGCCTACTTTTGTTCTGAACTTAAGTGGTGGGTGATCAGCGGGCAATTCCACAGACATCAGAGATGAGAAAGATCAAACATTAGTATTTGTATCCAAGTAGCAAGGAGTCACGGTGCTTTTCCCTTCCTTTGTTCATCAGTCACATCAAATATTTAAAAATTTACTCCAGAAATCACTGTTAAAATTGAGAAATTGGTAGTCCATTCAAATGATGAGACTTGCTTTCCAAACGATGCCTTGGAAATGTCACTGCAAATTTAGGATCTGGGTTTTTGCTCTTCTTTCTTTGCTTTCAGATTGTAGATGTTTTGCCGTTCTCTTCCCACACCTTAACTGGTGAACCACCTCGAATTAGTGTGCCTACTATACAATATATGTAAGATATTTTTAAAAGGGACATTGAATTACCAGTTCTAAGAAAATAAGTACACGCATTCTTTTAATTGCAGAAATTGAATATATAGGTTCCAAAAATATGTTTTTGGGTTTTGGATTGAAGGGCCTACTGGACGTATTTTATTATAAACAGAGCATATTTATATATTTACTTATTAATGGTGATAATTAATAATCAAACCACTCTTTTTAATATTGTATGCTATTCCTTACATAAGATCTGAGATGCCATGGAAAATAAATTGTGCAGAAAGCATGAGGTGAAAAAAATATTGTGGAAATTAATAACAGTCTGTCCTTTTAATAACATTGCTATAAAACTCATCTCCAGGTAAAAAAAATAAGCACTGTATCTTGCTTTGTTTCAGCAAAATTATTTGCTCCCTAGTTTACCACAGTCTAATTATTTTAAATCTGATGAATGTGAACATTTTTTTCTTTTTAATGTGAACATTTCATTTAATCCATATTGGTTAGGATACAATAGAGAGTTTGGGGTTTACGTGCTGGTAAAATAAAAAAATAATAACAGGGTGGTTCAGTGAGTAGGGCGCCGGTCCCATATACCGACAGTGGCGGGTTCGAACCCAGCCTGGCCAAACTGCAACAACAACAACAACAAAAAATAGCCAGGCGTTGTGGTGGGTGCTTGTAGTCCCAGCTACTCCTTGGGAGGCTGAGGCAAGAGACTCGCCTAAGCCCAAAAGCTGGAGGTTGCTGTGAGCTGTGACACCACACTCTACCAAGGATGATAAAGTGAGACTCTGTCTCTAAAAATAAAAATAATAATAATAATAACAACAATATTTTAGGATTTCAACCTGAATTTGCCAACAGTTGATTTTGGTAAGCAAGGGCATCGAGACAGAACACGCTGTACCTACTATTGCCATGTCTTGCAGTCATGGGTTTTCTTCTCCTTTTGGGGCACGCAGAAGGACTGTGTTTTCCAGTCTCCTCTCCAGTTGAGTAGAGCCGTGTGTTGAGTTCTGGCCAATGGAATGTAAGCAGATATGGGATACAACCTGGTTCAGTCCCAGACTAAGATGATTAAGACCCAAAGTGCCTTCTCCACTCCTTCTCTTGCCCATGATTGAAGTGAGAAACTTCAAGATGAATGAATCTACACAATAGATGTTACCTGGATTCCTGAATCACTGCCTGGAGGAGGTCTGCCTGGGAGGATTGCCTTTATCGTAATGGACTGTAATGTGGGAGAGAACAAAACTAATAGTAATTGTGTAATATACCAGTGTTCCATAAAAGGAAGGGTTTTTTTGAAACCAAAAGTAGAAAACACATAACCTCACAATTTCAAACAGTTAGGTACATTTTTTACTGGCACTGTTGACTGCCAAAAACATTGTCACCAGCAGTCCCCACCTGTGGACTGATGTTTAGGCACCCCTGACATGGCAATTGAGAGCTGTGACTGGTATCAGACAGACCTGGGTTGAGTCCTGTCTCTGCCACTTCCCAGTTGTGTGTTCTAGAAAGTTACTTAATATCTGTGAGCATCAATTTGTCCATTTGCAAGTGACGATAATAATAATATCCATAACTTAAGTTGGTGTCAGGATTAAAGGAGACAATGAATGGCTCCTTGTAAGTGCTTGATAATAGTTGGTTATAATATAATAAATATCTTGAGTTCAGAAAGGATACCCATCTTATTGTTTCTCATGTTCACTTGGACTTATATATGTACTCTTATAATTTTTAATATTTCATAAACTAGGAAATTAAAATGCAAAAATTTTAACATTTACTAGAATAATTTTTCTGACATGTAAGGAATTGCAGAAAATAGGAAGAGTTTTGGTGATGAAGCTGGCATAGTACAGGAAGGCATGCCGAAGTGCATTGGAAAGGTTGAATGAGGCAACCACAATATCCGCCCTCCTGGTAGTGCATGAGATGTGATGAGTCCAGAGGTAACCAGGGGTCACATTTTTGGTGTATGTTACATAAGGAAATTGTCACAGTGTAATTGTCATTAACATTAGCTTCTTCTTCTTTTTTTTTTTTTTTTTTTAGCAGTTTTTGGCTAGGGCTGGGTTTGAACCCGCCATTTCCGGCATATGGGGCCAGCACCCTACTCACTGAGCCAAGGCGCTGCCCAACATTAGCTAACATTAGCTTCTTGATAATGAAAAAACATTTTTATTTAAGGGGAAACCTGAATAGCTACAGAGGGCTGTAAACATTTTTATAGGAGATTAATCTATAAAAGCGGTCAGCAAACTAGAGTCTGTGGGCCAAATCCTGTTTGCCACTAAAGTTTTGTTGGAACACAGCCACGTTCACTCACTTATATATTATCTGTGGCTGCTTTCACATTGTGCTGGTAGAATTGAATGGTGTTACAGAAACCATTGACCTGTAAAGTTCCAAATGTTTACTATTTGGACTTTTATAAAGAAAGTTTGCCAATCCCAATCTATAACCCATTATATATATTTGTAAAACCCATTCAAATTAATATTTACTAGTGATTTTACAAAATAATGTTGAGTTTTTATATTTTGATGTACAGTGCCTTGGTGAGGTCAGTGTACCAAGAATACACACACGCACACACACACAAACAAAACCAAAATAAAACAAACAAACAAACAAAACCAACCAAAAGAACAAGCATCCTTACAACTATGGGGAATCAAGTGGAGAAATTTAAAGAGTTGTATCTATTTATGTTTCTACATAGGACATTTCCTAGCTTTGATCTTTGCCCATAACTGGGGCTATCTTTTTAACAGACTTCTGCATGATTTTCCAAGCCAAAGTCTCTAATTTGTTCTTTGGGCTGTACAGAAAGCTGACAATGACTCTGACAACCTCTCACAATAAGATGTTAGAAATAAGAAAGTCAATTGGGTGAATGTCATCAAAGTACCAATGTAAGACACAAAAAAAGTCTCCTGTTGACTTACAATGACAGACTTGATCATCTAATTTTTCATAGCTTTCTTAAGCTATCGACTATCATTGTTTTTTAAAACAACTTCAACTGCAATATCAATCTCCATTTGCTTCTGCTAAATTATTAAAAACTCTATCCCTTCCTTTCATTTTTGGATTAAGACACGACTATGACTGATCTCTTTAAGCGTGTGCAGACTTAGCACATCCATCGTATAATTTTTCACAAATTTCCCCATCTTGCTTCTATTGACCCCATGCATTTTTAAAAAAATTGTTATGAGTACATAATAGTTGTATATCTTTACAGGGTATATGTAATGTTTTGATACAGGCATACAATGTGAGTTAATCAAATCAGGGTAATTGAGTATACATCACCTCAGGAATTTATCATTTTTGGGTGGTTAGGGATCTTTTAGTTATTTTCAAGTATACCCTAACTTATTGTTGATTATAGTTCACTT
The DNA here is from genome assembly GCA_963574655.1 of Perodicticus potto. Lineage (NCBI taxonomy): Eukaryota > Metazoa > Chordata > Mammalia > Primates > Lorisidae > Perodicticus > Perodicticus potto. Next base: position 13,447 of record CAUYRH010020103.1, on the reverse strand, counting down.
TGTTGTGCTATCAAATATTGTTTATTTGGCCTAACTTTATTTTTGCATCTATTAACCAACACCACTTTATCTCCCATCCCCACCACCCTTCCCATCTTCTGGCAACTGTCCATTCTATTCTCTCTCTCCCTCCATAAGCTCCCACATAAGAGTGAGAACATGTGGTATTTGTCTTTCTATACATGACTTATTTCACTTGATATAATGTCCTCCAGTTCCATCTGTGTTGTTGCAAATGGCAGGATTTCATCCTGTTTGTGGCTATGTTATGCTCCATCGTGTATATGTACCACAATTTCTTGATCCATTCTTCTGTTAATGAACACTTAGGTTGATTCCAAATCTCAGCGATTGTGAAAAGTGCTGCAACAAACATGGAAGTGCAGCTATCTCTTCCGTCTACTGAACTCTTCTCCTTTGGAGGTGTACCCAGTGGTTGGACCACTGGGTCATATGGTAGTTCTATTTCTAGTCTTTTGACAGTGGTAGCACAAATTTACATTCCCATCAACAGTGCACAAGATTTCCCCTCTCAATTGAGAGCATTCTTACCCACAAGTAAAGATCCAGTGAGCAAGAAGGACTATGAGATATGTAGATTAAAGTATAAGAGAAATTCCTGGGAATTTACTGTTTCTGAGACCCTTGTTCCTCACTCACAAGCAGTGATTTTTCTTCTTTGTAGGAGGATGTTGGAGAATTGGAGAGGATATTCATTTCCCAAATTTCTGGAGACTATGCCACAGGCATAAAATGTTGACTATCTATAGGTGAAAATAATTGCCCTTACCTGTCTGGCCTACATCCTGGGCCACATATTTAAAACTGCATCCTGGTTTATGAAGGACAGTAACTTATTTCCTTGCATTATCTTATTCATCTTCTTTCTATTACTGTCCTTGCTAAACTCATTTTCTATTCCATTTTGGTTCTCAAATGGCCATTCTGCCCCCTGACTCATGCACTCCCCCTACTCCACCCCCCGCCAAAATGCATGTTTGCATTGTTGTTGTTTTTCTTCATAGGTACACGGCCAACAAGGTGATTGTGTGACCATGCCCTGCTCCACACTGTAGGTCCCCCAGAGTCCTTCTGGTTTATAGCTGTTGTTGCCGTTTGCAGTGCCTGGTGCTCTTTTTAAACTTTTACCTTCTGAGGGCCATGTTGTCTGTGAAGCCCTGGCACAAAGACATGTGTGTGTATTCACTCCATGCTGTTTTCAAACTTCTGTCTCTCCATCTGCTGCTGCTTCCTAGGTACTACATGTAGGTAAGCTGCTTTTGATGCTGTGCTTAGAAGCATTTTTTGGAAAGTTTTGTTTTCTCTTCTCATCCTGCTGGGGTGATCTTAAATCATTGTATCTACACAAAACTGGGTTTTAAGGAATGGTGTTAACCTAAAATATGGTTTTTCTGATTAAGATGGAGACGTTGGGAAACATTTCAAGAGAGTACAAAAGGCAATCCATGCTCAGATAAGCTTCAGTTTTTTCAATGAACGTGACCTCGCACAATAATGTAACCATGCAGTTATGGGGTTAAAAAGGGAAGGGCTCTAGGGAGGAGAGTTTGGTTTGACAGAAAACTCAGAGACTCAGAGATAAGAGACAGATAGGACGAGGTTAGGTTGAGATGGATAGAGGGTCCCTGACAGAGGAAGGTTTGTTTTCTTCAAAAAACATGGATAAATATTTATTTGTGTGGAATGGCTCATTGTAAGATGGGGTTGGCAGTAACGGCATCCGTGCTTATAGCACAGTAAGGAGAGGACAGCCTTTGGGACTTAAGGATTTAATTTTGGCTCCACCCATGGTTGCTATATGATTTTAGTCAAGTTACTTCAAAGTCTCAATTTCCTTATCTGTAAAAGAAGCATAGAAATATCTATATGGTAGGCTTTATGTAAAAACTAAATGCTTGATATGAGATAGTTACTCAACTAATGTTGATTTAAATCTTTCTATTTTACAAGTTTCATTCAGAATTATTTTTGAGTGTCCACCATGCACATACCATTGAGCTCCCAACTCCTCTTCATGCTTGAATTTCATGGCACCTGAAATGCCTTCCAATGTGTTCCTGGGTCTCAGAATGACCAACTTCTCCAATATATTGTAAAAAACTCCACTAAGGGTAATGCTTAGGGAATTATTTCCATTAACTGGAACCCTGGTTGTTTTATTTACTGTTGCCAAAACCTTCCTGATGTATATTAAGTAACCTTTTGGTCTAGAGTTTGCATCCAATAGAACATGCATGAATATTCCTTTCATTGTAATATCACCTTCCACAGTTGAATAGACAGTGAAGACATGGCTCAATGACCCAAGAATACATGTTGGCAGCTGATTTTGTGACTAAATCTCTGGTAGGAGCTTAGGTTTTGTTATTTTTCTATGTCATCTAGAAGAAGGAATACAGAAAATGGTAGTTATTTTGGCTTCCATAAAGCACTTCTAAAAACGTTTGTGTTGCTTGGTTCAAAGAAGTAGCTTACATCCACTTCCAGGTAGCTTGTTGATCTTCTCATTACACTAGTGAGAAAGAAAGGAGTGTAAGAGTGATGCTGATTTCTATTTCAGAGAACTAGGTCACTGGTGACACTATTAACAGGAGAGACCACTCTGGAAAGCCTGTGCCAGGGACATGTAGGAACAGTACATATTAATTTATGAAAAGCATTGGGGATATGTTGGTGGGGTTTCCAGAAAATGGGGTCATTTCAATGAAAAATTTGGAGGCAATGACGGGTGGAAATAACCATGGATTAGAAAAAGAACTTTAAAATATCTGTGTTTCTTTTATAATCAGGACATTTGTATGATCCTTGAGTCTTTTAATAACCCACCTGTGCCATTGAGAGGCAAAATTTAGTTTAGTTTGGGGTTTGGGCAAGGAAGAGATGTGTTATAGGATCTGGTCTTCTCATAATTCAACTAAATTTTTTTTGTTTGCAATTTCTGGCAGTTTCCTGTCCTATTAGAGAAGGTGGCTAAAAAGTGTATGTTCTGGAAGTTCTGGTCAGTCTACACTCTAACTTAGCACTAGCTTCTTATAAGGAAGAGGGAATTGACTGGGAGAGTTTTCAAAATTTTTTTGGCTCTATTTGATAAATTATTTTAATTTTTTTTGGCTCTATTTGGTAAATTATTTTACCTTTAAGAAATGGAAGGGAAGAATTGAGGTTTGAATAATTTACAGTGCATAACTGTTACATGCAGTGAATAATTATCAAGACAATAATAGAGTAAGTAACAAGAAAACAACTGACAACACACTGGATTATACCACAGCAGCTGTGAGAACGATTTTCAATGTTCTAGAAATTTCAGGATCTTTCTGAATGTCCACAAGTTCTGGTTTTCTGTAAGTCCTGAAAATAGAGCTTCCATACAGACCCTTCCCTGTTCCACGCTCTGGTTACTTTAATCCCATGTTGCCTATTTAATCTCCTCTTTGGTCATTGAACAGCTAACTTCCACTTTCAGAAAAAGTGTGTTCAAAAAGCTTAATGTGGCAGAGATTTGCTGTATGCTCACCATTTCCTCTTTCTGGGCACCTGCTTTGAGGTAGAGCTGTGAGACTGGTACTGGAGGAAATGATGTAGCCATCCAGGGATGACCCCGAAAGCTTTCTGTTCCCTTCAATATATTTGTTCTCTTCTCTGCTCTTTGCAGTTGGGTGATGCCAGAGCAAGTTTGTATCAAAGATGAAGCTGAAGTAGACATCACACTGGAGGAGTCAGAGTCCTCGAGACTCACCCAATTGTGAGTGTGTGCTTTGGGCTTTACATGGTGAAAAATAAACTTTTATTATCTCAGACTACTTGGCATTTGGGGTGTTCCTTATGGTGGTTGGTTTATCTTAGTTAATACACTGAGCCACTCACTCTGCTGTCACGGTGAACATTCATTATTCATCAGTTCATCTTTAAGGCAGGTGACTCACAGTTCATTTAACATGAGGGAAGGTCCTCACTAAAACTATGGGATTGTGGGGAATGACAAAAGGCCTTTTTGTTCCTGGGATGTTTGTGTTAGTTTCTTCTGAGACCATTGGATTAGTCATCAGTAATTACGAAACCACTGTATAAGGTTAAGAGCAGCCTTTTTGGAGGGAAGAAGATGGGATAGGGTAGCTTGTATTTTCACTTCAGCTGCAATGATACAGTGTGTGTGCTTTGTTGCAAGGTACAGCACAAATGGCTTATTATTGATAATGATTACTGTACTGAGGGTTATGATTTTTAAACATATTTTATTTATTTATTTTAAATTTTATTTTAGTACACTTAGTGGGTGCAAATGGTTTTTTGTTGCATGGATGAATTGGAGAAGACTGTGGAGAAGTCTAGGCTTTTAGGGTATCTGTCACCCGAATAATGTACATCGTGCCCTGTAGGTAATTTTTTATCCTGCACTCCCCTCCTACCCTCTCCCTTGTGAGTCTCCAGTGTCCTTTATGTCACTCTGTATGACTTTGCATAACCATTGCTTAGCTGAGAACACTGTGTTTGTTTCTTGTACCTGTGTTACTTTGCTTGGGATAATGGCCTCCAATGATGTCCCATGAACCCCTGACCCTAATTCCACAGTGTTGATAGTTTACATAATTATAGAACGATATCAAAGCCAAGAATGTGACATTGGTGTAATCTATAGGATGATTTAGATTTCACCTGTTATGCATTCCCTGTTTGTGTGTGTTTGTAACTGTGTGCGATTGCATCACACGTGTAGCTTCATGTAACTACAATTCTCTATCATGATGCAGAGAGGTGCCATCCTCACAGGTGCCCTTAAGCTGCTCCTTCTCTCCGACATTCTCCACCCTCCAGATTAGGAACTCCTGGAATTCCTAATCTGTTCTCCATTTCTATAATTTTGTGATTTTGAGCCTATTATACAAATAGAATCATATAGTATTTGATTTTTTAAAATTGACTTTACCAGGCAGCAAAATTTCCTTGAGGTCTGTGTTAATCGGGGCTCTTCAGAGAAACAGAACCAAGAGGTTTCAAAGAAAGATGAGAAAGAAATTTATCATGAAAGACTAGCTTACACAATTATAAAAGACGAGGAGTTCCATAGTCTGAGTCAGCAGGCTGGAGACCTAAGAAAGTTAGTGGTGTATTTCTAGTCTAAACCCAAAGGCCTGACCACCAGAGAGCAATGGTGTAAGTCCCAGTCAGTCTGAAGGCCTAAGACCAGGGACCCGGTAAGAGATGGTTGTTCCGGAATAGTAGAGGGCGAATTTCCCCCTCCTTTATGTTTTTGTTCTGTTTGGGCCCTCAGTGGATTCGAAGATGCCTGCCCATGTTGGTGAGGACAGGTATTCTTGTACTCGGTCTACAATTCAAATGTTAATCTTTTGTGGAAACATCCAACGGACACACCCTGAAATAATGTTTTACCAGCTATATGGGCGTTGCTTACACAGTCAAGTTGATACATAAAATTAACCATCACAAGTCCACCCTTGTCAACTTGGCACCCATATCATCTCCTTAAACCACATTTCCTTTCCAAATAAAGAAAATAACGAGGTCATAATTCTGCCTAATAAGATACAACTCTCCTGCAGGCAACTGAAAATGCACTAATCCTTTCCCTAGAAGAGGAGGCAAAATCCTTGAATGATGTTTACTCTTCTCCTAATATCTCATAACTTAAATACTATAATGTAAAATTAATGATGTTTAAATGCTGATATAAAGTCAATACATCTTATGTTACATGATAAGGGAATAAGAGAGAGGAAAAAACAAAGATATTTACTTAATATATCCATATATGTACACAAACATATTCATAACAAAATAAAGAGGAAATGTGACAATTACAGTAACTGGTTAAAATGGTCACAGCTGGTATTTATAACCACATTTTTCTACAACCGTTTTCTCCGTTTTGTTTTCTCTTTGCTTTTAGCAAGCATCTCAGTGGTCACGGTTCTTTCCCAGGTTGGGTGATCCAAACCTTCATTCCTGAAGGATCTGGACTATTAGTAGTCCTGCCTGGATTGGGTTGTAGAGTCCATTGACCTTAATTACAGGACATGGTACTAAAAAGAGATAACCCAAGGAATCTTCTGTATTCCAGATATACTCTTCCTTACCTCTATGTGGGGCAGTAGTCCAATTTCCCCTTGATAGTCCAGACCAATCACCCTCTTGGCCTGTTGACAAAGTAGCCCAGGTAACAGTTGTAACTCCCTGGTCAATGGAGGCATTATTGTGTTTCCTGAAGGAAGCATTCTTCCGTTTGGAGCTAAGATCTCTGGTCCAGCAGAGCATAAAGTCTCAGGAATAGAAAGCAAAAATTTTGTTAGTAGGTGTAATAATAAAGGATGCCATTCCTATTTCCATCCTTTCATTCCCAGACCTCAGAATTCTGCTATTCTTAGAAGTAGCACCATGTATTGGATACTGACTCAGAGCACAGACAGCCTCGTGCAGAACCTTGCCCCAGCCCAGAGAGGTTCTGTGACCTAGCTGGTTCTGCAACTGCGACTTCAAAAGGCCATTCATGGTTTAATCTAGCCAGCGGCTTTAGGATGATGGGGAACGTGGTAAGTGCATAGAATTTCCTGACTCACTGCTGCACTTCTTTGGTTGTTAAGGGAGTTCTTTGGTCAGAAGCAATGCTTTGTGGAATACCATGATGGTGCTTAAGGCCACAGTTTTATAAGTTCTCAGAGTAGTTTTGGTAGAAAAATTACATGCAAGGAAGGCAAATATGTATCCACAGTAAATGTTTATTCCAGTAAGGACTAAACACTGCCCCTTCCAATGTATTCAACCTGCGTCCAGGTTGCTGGCTGAGAACTCTGGGGAATAGTGACAGATCAGGAGATCAGTGCTCGTCTCTGCTGCTGGCAGACTGGGCAGTCAGCACAGCTGGTCAATGTCACTCTTGATGAATGGAAGTGCATTTTGCTGAGCCCATGCATAATCAACCTCCGCACCTGCACCATGGCCACCATGTTGATGATCCAGTTGGGAGTGGCTGGTGAAGAAAACAGGCATCTAAGAGTGGGTGATCCTATCCATCAGATTATGAAAATTCTCTGCTGAGGTCACCCTGGGGGCATAAATATCTTCATTGGTTTTTGTTTATGTGTTTATTGGTTCTTTTTTTTTTGGCCTATTCAGGGAAGTCTATTCACATACCTCTTTCCTCAATTTTTTGTCACCAATTTCCAGTCATGTTCCTTCTAAGTCTCCAGACCATCCAGCCAAAACACTAGCGATAGCCCATGAATTGGTATATATAACTGTACATCTGACCATTTCTCCTTTCAAGCAAAGTGCACAACCAGGTGTATTTCTTGAGGTTCTTCCCTCTGGGAGGATTTCTCTTAAGCACTGTTCTTTGGGGACTACCCAGAGCAGGGCTATAGTGCTGCTGTTCTTTGCTTGTGAGTGGTGGGTGCCTTCAGGTCATGCAGAACCATCTGTAAACCAGGCCCACATCTTCTCTTCCTCTGTCGACGGATGAAAGGAAACTGCCCATGAAAGCATAGGTGCAGGCTGGGAGAAAGAAGGCAGGGTAGCAGGAGTGGGGACCCTGGGCATTTGGCCACTTCTTTGTGTAACTTACTTGTGCCTTCAGGGCTGCTGGGATCGATAGCATATATGCCTCTTTCATCTGATGATGGTGTGCTGCTGTGCATGCCCAACTTTATGGCGTGCTGGTCTGAAGACACCCCATCCATGTTAGAGAGCTCAGGTTGCATGTTAATTTGGTAGGTTATGGTCACGTGTTTAGTCTCTATTAAGGCCCAGTAGTAGGTTAAGAGACGCTAATCTAAAGGAGAATAATTATTTGCAGATGAAGGGCACTGCTCCAAAATCCTAAAAGCCTATGCTGCATTTCGTCTAGATGGGCCTGACAAAGGCTCCAAACAGCATCCCTGTCTGCCATTGACATTTTAAGTATTAATACTATCGGGTCTACTAGATCACAGAGCCCGAAGGGCAGAGCAGCTTATGCTGCAGCTTGACCTGTTGGAGAGCCTAGTGTTGTTTGGAGCCCTACTGAAAATTGGCAGTTTTTCTGGTCATATAGTAAATAGGCTGGAGTAACACACTCAAATGGGAAATGTAGTGCTCCAGTATCCAGAAAGGTCCACTCTTTCTTGGTTGTAGGAGTGACTAGAGGCAACAACTCATGCTTTATTTTTCAAGGGATCCTGCGATGGGTCTCATGCCGCTGGACCCTTGGGATTTCACTGAAGTAAAAGGCCCCTGACTTTTAAAACATTTATTTTAAATGACAAATAAAATTGTATATATTTATAGTGTATAACAAGATGTTTTGCGTACATTGTGGAATGGCTAAATCATACTAATTAACATTATCTATTACCTCACATACTTAACATTTTGTTTCATGGTGAAAGCACTTAAAATCTATCCTTTTAGTAATTTTCAAGTATATAAAACATTGTTAACTGAAATTTTCTATCCTTTGATATAAAAGGATATTATACTGATATCTCCCTAATTCCTGCACCTCGCTCCCCCAATTCTGCTCAGCTTCTCATAACTACCATTCTACTTTCTGCTTTTATTTGTTGGTATTTTTTAATTCCAAGTACAGATGAGATCATGCGGTATTTGTGTTTCTTTGCCTGACTTATTTAACATGTCTTCCAGGTTCTCCCATGTTGTTGCAAATGACAGAATTTTCTTCTTTTTAAAAGCTAAATAGTATCGCATTGTGTATGTACCACATTTCCTTTATCCATACACCTTTTGATGGAAACGGGTTGACTCCATATATTGGCTATTGTGAAAAGTGCCACAGTCAACATGAGAGTACAGATATATCTTTGACATATTGATTTTGTTTTCTTTGAATATATACCCAAGAGTAGGATTGCTGCATCAAATGGTCATTCCATTTTTAATTTTTGGAGGAACCTCCATACTTTTTGCAATAATAACTACACATTTTTACTAAGATCGTACAAAGGGTTCCCTTGCCAAGACTTCAATCTTTTTGATTATAGCCATTCTAATATGTGTGAGTTGATATGTCACGGTGGTTTTAATTTACGTTGCTCTGATGACTAATGATGTCGAGCATTTTTTGTATATACCTAGCGACCATCTGTATGTCTTCTTTTGAGAAATGTCTATTCAGATCCTTTGCCCATTTTTAAATTGTTGTATGTTTTCTTGCTATTGAATTGTTTGAATTTCTTAAATCTTTTGGATATTAACCCATTATCAGTTGTATGGTTTGCAAATCTTTCCCCCATTCTGTAGGTTGTTTTTTTCACTCTGTTGACTCTTCTTGTGCTGTGCTGAGGCTTCTTAGTGTGATGTTCTCCCATTTGTTTATTTTTACTTTTGTTCCCTGCGTTTTTGATGTCATATCAAATATTTCCCAGGCTAATCTAATGGAGCTTTCCCCATATGTTTTCTTCTAGTAATTTTACAGTTTTAGGTCCTATGTTTAAGTCTTTAATCCATTTTCAGTGATTTTTGTAGGTGTACAGTCTACTTTTGTTCTTCTGCACGTGGATATCCAGTTTTTCCAACATAGTTGGTTTTTCAAGGAGACTCTCCTTTCCCTATTGTGCATTCCAGGGAATTTTGTTGAAAATCATTTGACTGTATGTTTAATTATTTTTGCATTTTTGTTCCATTGGTTTAGATGTCTATTTCTATGCTAGTCCCATGCTATTTTGTTTACTATAGCTTTGTAGTGTATTTTGAAATTGGCTAGTGTGATGCATCTAGTTTTGTTCTTTTTGTTCAAGATGCCTTAACTATTCAGGGTCTTTTGTGGTTCTATGTAAAATTTAGGGTTTTTTTTTCTAATTTCTGTGAAAAATGTTACCATAGTCTTGATGGGAACTGCACTGAATCTGCAGATCACATTGAGTTCTATGGGTATATTAATTCTCATACATGAACACAGCAAGTTTCCATTTATTTATGCCTTAAATTTCTTTCACAAATATTTTCAGTATACAGATTTTTCACCCCCTTAGCTAAAATTATTCCTAAGTATTTTATTTTATTTATCTATTTTATTTTATTTTACTTTATGTGTATCCAATAATCCCCGAAAAATCTCATTTTGAAAATATTACATAAAGGGAATCATATGTTAATTGACCTTTTGAGATTAACTTTTGTCACTCAGTATAATTCCCTTGAGGTCTATTCAAGTTGTGTGTATCAATAGTTTACCCTTTTATATTGCTGAGTAGTATTCTATGGTAGGGATTTACTGCGATCTGTTTAACCATTCACATATTGAATAAGTTTGGACTATTCCTAATTTTTGGCTGTTAAGAATAAAGATGGTAAGAACATTCATGTACAAATTTTTGTGTGAATATAATTTTTAATTTTTCTCTGGGATAACTGCCCAAAAGTGCAATTGCTAGGTTACATGGCAAGTGCATTTTTAGTTTTGGAGGAAATTGCCAAACTGTACTTCAAAGTAGCCGTACCATTTTACATTTTTATCAACAATGTATGAGTGACCCAGTTTCTCTGCATCCTTGCCACCATGTGATGTTATCACTATTTTTTATTTTAGTCATTCTCAGAGGTGTATATTTATTTTATTTATAGTGATATTTATTTTGCTATTTTAATTTTTCCTAGTGTTTAATGATGTTGAATATCTTCTTGTGTGTTTATTTACTATCTACATTTCCTCTTCAGTGAAATAGGTGTTCATATTCCAATTAGAATATTCTAATTGGAATATGAACAGCTATTCTAAGGTCATATTCTAATTGGATTTTTTTTCTGTTGAATTTTGAGAGTTCTTTGGATAGTCTACAGATAATTTCCTTTATTGGCTATGTGGTTTGCAATATATTTTTCCACACTATAATTTTTCTTTTCATCTTCTTAATAGGATATTTTCTATAGCAGATATTTTAATTTTTGATGAGGTCCAATTTATTAATTATTTCTTATGGATTTTACTTTTTGTGTCAGATCTAAAGAATTTTCATCTAGCCCTAGGTTCCAAAGAATTTCTTTCATGATTTTTAAATAAATATTTTATAGTTTTACATTTAAGACCATGATCCATTGTGAATAAATTTTTATATAAGATGTGAAGTTTACTTTGAGCTTCATTTTTGCTCTTAGGGATGCACAGTTGTGTGAATGCTTTTTGGAAAGAAATGAGAATAGTCAGTCAAGGAATCATCCCTGATATTCCCTTACTCATGTTTTCATAAACTTTCCTGCCTGAGAGGGAGGTAGATTGGAGGTACAGCTACGGGGTCTCTGCACCTACATAACAAGAAGATTTAGTGTTGATATACGGGAGGGTCTTAAACATAAAGCCACATACCAAGTGTGGCCTGCAAACATATTTGTCTCACACAGTGTTTTCAAAAAATATCTTAAGCCAACTTAAAAAATTTGAAACTTTCATGTACCATGTACAAATATAGATTTATGGATTCTCTTTCAAAATCAGAAGATTCAGTACTTGTAGACCCAGTTTCCTTGCATGGAGGAGTTCCTTTGGACAGGACATGCTCTTTCCAGGTCACAACAGTCTCCACTAATCCCTGTTGACTCCTCAACACTGAGGACAATTGTCAGTGTTGCCTCTCTTCATTACTCTTTTCCTTGCATTATTGTTTTAGTTGTGCAGTGCTTGTTCTCCTGAGAGCCTCTGCATTCCCTTTCAGCCTTTGCATTTGTAAGTAAGATCCTTAGGTTTCCTTTCTTGGCCTGTGGTTCTTTCTTTCCTTTTTTTCCATTTGTAGCACCTTTCTCTTTTGCTCCGTCTTTCTCAGGTTATTGATTTAAGCCATTTTGATCTTTGATTGGCAGTAAAGTATTCCCTGAGAGTGGCCCATCATTGGGTGTTCCTAGGTCCTATGTGATCCTGACCTCACAGGACTTCAGCCGTGGTGAAGTTCTGGCAGGCAGCGTGCCATTTAAGAATGGTCAGTTTCTAACATAGAGGCAGTGGTAGAGTGTAGAATGCCCACTAGCTGTGTGATTTTAAAATGACTTGTCATGCCTTTGTTAATAATTGCCCACCCTTCTGGGTTGGGCCATTGAGCTCAGTCATAAAAGCATACATTATAGCATCTGAACTATAATTATTCTAAGTCACACTTGAAGTCATCTGAAAAAAAATTAGCTTTCAACTAAGGAATGACTCATGGCATCCTAAAGAAGGAAGGCCAAGAGAGAGCAATGCCAAAGGGTGGGAAATTGCAAAAGCTTCTGGGAAAACCGAAGTCGGAGAACATCAGACCTGTCCTCCAAGGCCTTCTTCCTTCAAACCCCACAGACCACATAGGATTTCAGAAAAAACAATAACATGATAATGGTCTTGAGCACAAGATGGCAGTTTTACGTCTGCTTCATTGTCTGGAGGAAAGAGACAGGAAACAGAGTAGAAACAAAACTGCTTGAATTGCTGAGAAATGTTGAAAAATAAACAGTAATCGAGAAGAGTGACAAAGGAAAGAAAGGGATGAAAAATACATGCAAGTGTTTTTGTGTGTTGTTTTGCTTTGTTTTAAAATTTGGCTCTACTTGTAATCTTGAGTCTCTGTGCAAAATACATGTGGGCTTGAGTCTCATGTGTGTTTAGGTTCTGATGCAGATAGACCCTAAGAGGTGCAGGGGACATAGAAGGAAACAGAGACACCCATATGTGTTAGGCAGGAGCAGGCAATGGATCCAGGCTCTCAGATGGAGGGAGTCTTGGGCTATGATAACTTCTTTTTTAGTGTTTTTATGAAATGAGAAAATGGGAAATTTTTATTTTTATACAATGATGTATGCTGAACTGTAGCAAGTATGTAGATAGGGTTTCATTCCTAAGTAGATATTAAAAAGAAGAGTAAAATAGACTCTAGAATAGACTCTCTATACTCTCGCTTATAGCCACTGAAAACCAAATTGTAGGAGTTGTAGGAGTCGATTCCTGTATACATCATTCACCGGTAAGGTCCTGGAATCCTCCATCTTCTACGGAGGCAGACAATGAAGACAGCCAACCACAGACCACCTACACTTGTGAGCCAAAAGAAAGTTTGAAGTTATTATTTAGGAAACAGCTAGAAAAATCCTAATATGGTTTTCTTTTAGCATCAATGAATAAGTGCTTCTGACCTGATGCTGTTCTACCTTTGCCTATTACTGATTACACTAAGCAGCTGAATGTTTTCCAGAAAGGTCATCAAGCCACACGCAATAAAGATGGTTCCAGTCCATGAACCCCTGTATCACTCTCCCTCCGGAGAAACCCTAACTGCCCTCTTCTATCATCGCCCGACCCAGCAGGAAGCAGTTGGATCGAGTCTTCGCCCCTTGTCCCTAACAGCAGTTGGGGTTTCTACTCGGAGAGGGAGAATTGATGCAGGACATCTGGCACCCTAGCCAGCTCAGCGGAGCTGGCGGACCTGCCGCCTCCTCCGTGGTGGTGTTGGTGCTG
>CAUYRH010020098.1:0-19399 GCA_963574655.1 Perodicticus potto | reverse complement strand
AATCTCTCCCACTACCAGGAGCTTTGGTGTTTTCTGTATTCTTTTCTGTAAATCAATTCTGTCTTATCACGGACGGGTGGGGGGGGGGAAATAATGTAATGAAGAATAATAAAATACATGTATTTAAAAAAAAAAAAAAACATTTTTATAATGAAAGCAGATCTATAAAAACAGCCTTAAAATCATAATCACAATCATAACAGCTAATATTCCTTGCACTTGCTATGTGCCAAGCTGTATACTAAGAATTTTTATTTACATGCACTGCTTCATATAACTCTACTGAGGACTCTATGAATTGGGACTCTTTATTAACCACAGTGGATGGTTTTCCGGTGAGGAAAAGCAACATACCCAAGATCATACAGTAACTTTACAAACTAGTAAGTAACCAAGCAGGAGCTAGAATCCAACCTTTCTAACCCCTAAACTTAACGTCATGTATTGTCTTAAAATTAGCAATTATTTTTGTCAAAACAGGCAATAGGCAGTAGTGTCTCACTAGCTGTGGGTAGTGATCACACATGGTTTTATTTCCAAGGGTAATACTTTGAAAAGAACCTTGAATGGAGTAAAAGGTTAATAGGAAATTAAATATAAGGGTGTTGCAAAGAGGAAGCCCAGAAGAGTCCTGCTTGGTCTCTGCTTGTTGCTACACTTTATTTCTGCCCAACTTCACTGTATCTCTAATTGTCCTGGCTTCTGCCTCTGCATCTTAGATTGATGCTGCCTGTGATTCTCCTGATGCCTGTACAGGTGGGCTTCTGCAGCTTAAACAAAAACTGCACACAAATTGAACTTCTGTAAATTGAATTTTATTCCTCCATTAACTCTTTGCCATTTCACTTTAAATTGGTATGCGCACTGCAATTTAAACTTTCTCTCTTCTGTTTTCTGCCAAGTGGCTAATAATCTGCAACTGAATATTGAATACAACAGGGAAATGAATTTGCCTTTCCCCCCCACCCCTGCCTCCTCTACACACAGAGACTCAGACTGTTCATATTTCACAAATCAAAATACTTATGTAGTGTGTTTTCTTAAAGAGAACACTAGCTTAAGCATGCACTTGGTTCTACTCAAAAGGCCACAATGAACAAAGATGCAAAACCTACTCTAAGCCAGATTGCTGCTCTAAGATTCTCTTTATTAAATATCTTGTCTTGAGGGAAATAGAATATACTCATGAAATACTGCAAAGGGTTCCTAGGGACAGCATCAAATTTCCTAAAAAATACCAGGTAGAAGTCACATTTAACTTCGCTTCTTAATACTACACACTTTGAAGCCCTAAGAGAACGTCTTCTCTTTTAAAGTGTTTCACTCTCTTACTGGGAAAAAATAATTCAGTTCATCTATCATTCTCCTGAACAACCAATTTAAACCAAAAGCCTGACCTTCCAGGCCCAAGCTACTTTCAAAACTATTTCTCTTTCCCCGTGGCATATGAGCAAAAGTTCCTTCCACCACCCATGTCTCTCCATAGATGCCCAAACGCAAACACGGTATCTGCAAAAAACATAGCAATTTAGAGACAAAGACAAAACAAACATAGCAATTTTAAATGAAGCTAACTCTCAATTTTCTGCCTCTGGAGTTGGGTAGGATTATGTGGGCCAGACCTGCTGATTTTTTAAACATGGAAGAAAAAATAAACTTTGCTGTTATTGTCAAAGCTTGGTCACTCATACAGTGGAGAAGACCTGGAGGGGTGTATAATCCCATAGAGTGGGTAATAAAGTACTTTTTTTTCCTTTATATTCTGGATAGTAGTCTTTTCTGTAAGAATTGGGCTACGAGTAGGATGAATTTGAATTCTTTGACAAAATAAGTAACATTTAGTAGCTGGGAGGAAAGAATTTGGCGGCCAAAGCGACTGGAAGACCAGTGGCCTTTAATGAAATCCTTCCCATAGAGAGCCCATTGTGAATAAGCAATACTGGGTTAATGGGCTAATGATGACCTGTTTGATAACCCCTAGTCCTTCTCTTTCTTGGTATTGTTCCTCTTAAGGTGTTTCATTCTGTTAAGACTCTTCTTTTAAACTCGTGAAGCATGTCATGCTCAAAGAAAAAGAAGACACTAGCACACCTCTAACTGGAAAGTCAACTCCAGGAGAACAGGGTGATATTTGGGCTTTAACTACTGTGTTCCCAGGGCCCAGTATCCTGAAGACACTGTGAATCAAACTAATTGCAGATGAGCCACTTCCTTCGAAAGTGGTTGTACCACAAGTTCAATTCATATGCAGTTTTGTTCACACTGCATGAGTCCACTTGCACCATTTCAATTCCCAGATGAACGACTGCTCTTTTGAAAAATTCCTCATTCCATTCCCATTTACTTCGCCAGACAGTCCTTGCCCATTTTTCTAAAATCACCTTCATACCACCCAGTCTTTCAAGCCCACTTGGATGCTGTGAGATGTCTGAGGCTGGATTCCAAGTTCTTTAATGTTGATGTCTCCATCTTACATGTTGCATCCACATCTGAATTTATTGGTAATGACCAATTTGGCAAAGCCCCCATTTCCACGCTTTGCACACTACCCTTTGCAACCTGTCAGGCACAGTGTAACTCCAGGACAGACTTCAAAGAGGTGAGGTAGAACATAGCTAACACTTACAAGGTTAAGCAGGGCCCAGGGACACTTAAGACAGAGTCAAGTAGGGATCAGTGTCGGGAGCCTGAGTCAGGAACAATGTGCAGAGGATTATGTGTGTGTCATTTGCTCCTCAGTCCCAAACTGTCTCTTAGCCCTGCTGCGTGTCTTTTATAAGGAGTCCCTTTAACATTCTCATGCATTTTTACAAAGATAAAGATAGGTCTGGTGTTCAGACCAAGGCAGTTTTGTTGTTTGAATACATATGCCCAAGGTCTTTTAAAACACAATATCCAGTGTTGGGTCATTAAGTGGTCCCGTGGAACACTGCCCTTCTGTGCACCAATGCAGATGACATATTCCTGCATCACACACAGGTCAGCCTTCAGGTCCATGAAGGGATAGCACCTCTGTGTTCAGAGAGCCTATGTGTTCATAAACTCACTGTTCCTCCCTGGAGACAAAAGAGAATGCGGCTCTGTACATCCTGACATTCCCTGAACCTCCCTGTGTCCAGTCAGAGGATAGGTTTCCATGTTATTAGCACTTCTTTCTGCTATCCAGAGAGAAGCGGAAATTTCTCCCCAATCTCTCCTACAATATGCACGGACCCTACTGCCTTTCTCTAGTACAGAATCTTTATTCATAGTGAACCTCTCTCCAACACAGACCTTCCTTGGCTAACCACATTTTCCCCATTCGAAGGAGAAATGCAAGAGCTCCTTATAATAATATTATATGTAAGTAAAATAAAAAGTAATGGGACAGTGAGGGTAGGGGTGGCAGATTACACCAGGCATTGCGGGTAATTTGCACAGGTTGTCCCCTGTTTTTCCAGGAACATGAGCTTCCATCTACACTCTCAACTTCCCCTGCCGGGAACTGCAAACCATCTTAGGCTGCTACTCCCAGAGGTAAGTTTAGCCTCAGCACAGATGCATCTCTCTGCTGCCCCCATTCCTGCTGCATTTTCCCTCCTTTATCACCACACCAAGTAACAAGCTAGAAGCCCAAAGGAAGTAAGAGCCCCCAGTTCTCTAGGACTAGAAATCTCATCAAGGAAACATAAACCTACTAAATGCAAATAAAAAGAAACATGCTCTGATGCCTTTGGTCCACTGGGCTGCATGCAGCAAGTTCTTATGCAGAAGGAGAGAAAGAAGTAAATGTCTCAGTTAATGTCATACCCACAGGGAGGTGGGGAGGAGGAGTGTGGGGAGCGGCACAGAGATGAGTGACTCTGGGAAGTGAGAACAGGATTGAGGATGGAAACTGAGCTTCTGGCTTCATTCGACACTACGGAGTCAGCAAGACAATCAGCCTGCAGGCAGCCTCATGTCAAAGCAGGGTGGGTTCTATCATTTCGGAAGTTTTGAGTGCCCTGTCTCCACCTCAAAGTGCTTGTGTTGGTCTGACTATGACAAAGTGCTTATCAAACACTTTTGGTTTCTGCTGATAATAGAGAAGCAGGTTAGCTCCAGCATACACACATGGCACATAGAGAGAACGAGAGAGGGACAACATGAGCCAGGTGGAGGGACATCTGCTGGATCTCACTGAGCAACTGGGAACAGGAGAGGAGGAGGGTACAGAGGGCTCCCAAACAAAAACTGGAAAGGCAGTCCTGTGTGTATTCTCAACCCCCTGAAGGTGTCTTAAACAGCCTGACAGGTATACTCTCGTTAGCTAGCAGTGGCACTTGCCATCCCCACCACCAAACCTATATTTACTGTGCACACTCTGTGCACCAGACACTGCGCTAAGCAACTTCATGCTATGATTCAATCCTTAACAACACACTACTAAGATAAGCGTTATCCCTACTTTATGCATAAGGTCACTGATGCTTCCAGAACTCAAAAGACTTAACCAAAATAACACTGTTAATAAGTAAGTGGTAAGAGTCAGTGGTAGAACTTAGGTCTTCCTATAGCCAACGTGGGAGCTCTTAAAATGACAGAAAAAGTCTACAAAGTAGCAGACAACACCCATTGAGTCAAAACCCATTCCCTGAAGTGCCAACTAAGCTACCCCAACTTCCCCAGTGTGGCTAAAGAATAAGCACACTTAAAAAAAATTGTGCATGCGTGTGTGCCTAATTTTAGGGGGATGAAAACTGTATGCTGATAAATAGAGCAGCCACGTTCCTCATTTTGAATCAGGTGCCTCCTTAACATTACAAAGCACTTTAATATCAACATTGTATTAAAGTCAACATACATAAAGTTCACAAATCGTAATGGTGCAAAAGCTCAATCTATTTTCACAGATGCTGTGTGCCTGTGTATTCACCTCTGTAAAGAAAAAGAACAGTCGCAGCACCTCAGAAACCTTTCTGGTGTCTCCTCTCCCAAAAAGAATCAGGATGCTTCCATATGCTAACATTGATCAGTTTTTATTAGTATTTCATGTTATATAAACAGAATCAGACAGTATACTCTCATTTGTCTCAACATACTACAGTTCTTGGTCTCAACACTCTATGAGATTAAGCCATCTTATCACTAGCTTAGAGCAATAATTTGTTCATTCTCATTACTATACAGTATTACACTTCATAAAAATTTCACAATTTACTTTCCCATTCATTTTACTGTTGATGGATGTGATGCATGAGCTGGTTCTCAATTCTTACTTTAAGGCTATGAACTTTCTTGCATATGTCTTTTGGTGCCCATATGCATGCATTTTGGTATGACATTAATATATGTACCTAAGAGTAGAACTGCTGGGTTATGAGGGATGTGCACATTCAGCTTTAATAGATGCTGCTGATTTTCCAAAGTCATAACAATTTATATCCTTCATACCAAGGATGCCCACATCCTTGCCAACACTTATTATCTGCCTTGTTCACTTGAATTTATAGGTTGGTTATAAAAAAGCAACTCAAAATGTTTTTATTTTGCATTTCCTGATCACCAATGACATTGAGATACCTTTTACATGTTCATTGGTCTTTTAGATATCTTCTTTGCAAAAAGGTCTGTCCAAATCTCTTACACATTGTTTAAGCCCTTTATATACTCAAGGTATGAGTCATTTGCCAGATATATGCATAACAACTACCTTCTGTTAAATGGTAAATGGCTTCTCCTTTCACTCGTTTTTGTGGAACAATTCTTCATTTCATTGAAGTCCAGTGTATTGTCAGACTTTTTGTGGCCTATGTGAGAAATTTCTGCCTCCTGAAGTCATGAAGAGAATATTTAATGATTATATTAAGAAGCTTTATGGTCTTAACTTTCATATTTATAACTGTAATCCATCACTAATGGGTTTTCATGAAAGTAAGGTGAGTCAAGATTCTTTTCTTTTTTTTCAATATTAGGATGTTTGGTAGACATTTTTTTTAAAAATCACACTTCTGGGGCGGCGCCGTGGCTCAAAGAAGTAGGGCACTAGCCCCATTTGCCGGAGGTGCTGGGTTCAAACCCAGCCCCAGCCAAAAACTGCAAAAAAAAAAAAAAAAAATCACTCTTTCATTACTAGATTTCACTAATGCAACCATGTATGTATATGTGGGTATACTTTTGAATTCTATTCAGTCCCACTGGTCTACTTTTCCACTTTGTGCTAATTCCACACTGCCTTAATTGCTGCATCTTTAAATAAATGTTGACACCTAGTAGTATAATTCCTCCAACTTTTTATTCCAAGATTATCTTCTCTATTCTTTTTTTTTTATCTTATCTATTCTTGGCTGTTCACATTACTCTATAAATTTTAGAATCAGCTTATCAAGTTCCACACAAAAAGTTCATTGGAATTTCTATGGGGATTATTTTCAATCAATAGTTGAGACTGAGAAAGAAATTAACATGTTTACAACATTAAGCCTTTCTATCCATAAATATGGTTTTCCCTCCACCTCAATTTAGGCCTTCTCTAATTTCTCTCAATATTTTCTAGCCTTCTTTATTGAGGCCTTTCTCATCATTCATTATTCATTACATTATCATATTACCGATATGTTGACCATGTATTTGATGTTATCATAAATAGAGCTACTTTATTTTTTAATGTTTATTTACTGATTGCATAATAGAGAATTCATATATATACATGTATATATATATATAAACATATATATATGTATATATATATATAAAATAGGGTGGACAGAAAGTCTATGTGCAAGTCACTATGTTAAACTATTTTAAATTGCACATGAACTTTATGTCCACTCTGTATATTGACATCTATCCAGAAACCTTGCCATATTCACTTACCAGTGCTGGAACTGTGTTTATAGTGTCTTTTGAATTTTCCACATAAACAATTCTGTCCTCATTTCTTCCCTCCAATCATTATACATTTTATTTCTTTCTTGCCTTTTGCATTGTCTTTAACCTCCCATAATAATGCAGAATAAAAGAAGTGATAGTGGTTATCCTTACTCAATTCTTAATCTTTGGGGGAAAACGCTCAAAATTTTACCCTTGAGTTTAATGTTTGCTGTAGGGTTTTGCTTTTTATTGAATGTATTTTACCTCACAAGAAACTTCTCTTCTTTTCCAATTGGCTAAGATCATTATCCTGAATGAGTGTTGAGTCTTATGAAGCACCGGTTCTGCATCAACTGAGATTATCATATGATTTTCTCTTTTATTATGCAATTATAATAAATTACGTTTAATTTTTAAATATTAAAGTAACCTTCCATTCCTGAAATAAATCCAACTTGTGTGTAATATAATGCCATTATTTATACTTTACTGAATAAGGATTTTTGCATCTGTGTTCACAAAAGAGATTAATCACTAATTTTTATTTCTTTTAATGTCATTTTCAAATTCTAGTGTTGAGGTTATGCTGCCATCCTAATGAAAGTTTTCCCTCTTTTTATGTTCTCTGAATTTCTGTAAGATCCATGTTACTTTTTTCCTTAACACTTAGAAGAATTCACAAGGCCATCTGGGTACCTTGACTTCTTGGTGAGAAGACATTTAGTCACAGATTTCATTCCTCTAAGAAATATTAAATTTTTCAAATTTTTAGTATTCCAAAATATGTCAGCAGTTGCTCTAGGAAACTCTGATGTTTGACTCCTAGGAAAATACCGTACATTGTCTCACTGGTCAGATTCCATGTATGCTTCTCCTCCTATAACCCTGGTCTCTTTGGTCCTCATCCTGTATACACCTCACCTCCCCAAGGCATACAAGATATTTTTATCATTTAAATAAAGAGACAAAAGAAATAACAATCCTTGTTCTTATAGAAAGATTATTTATTGAGAATTTAACACGTAAGGTAACCTATTAAGACATTAATCTGTGTCTTTTTTCTCAATGCTCTAGACTCATCAGGCTAAAACAAAAGCTAAGTCTCAAAACCCCAAATCAAACCTTCCAGACATGTAGCCAGGCCTTTGTTTCCAAGGCCTAGACTCTTTCCCTGTGCAGACTTTCCTTTTCTGTTACTTTGCTTCAGGGTCAGAGCAAGAAGAGAAAGAGGCTTGTTCCTAGAAGCCAATGTGACACTAACTTTTGACTCATCCCGGGAATTGGGCCAGGCTGTCTGAGATTTGGTGCTATGGATGAAAAAAGAATAGTCCAAATCCTTAAAGTATTATTTGATAGGAGTAAGAAGGTTTGTAGTTTTCTGAGCCTAATAAGCAACATCCCAGTGGCAGAAACTCAAGCAAATGGGGGTGCCTGTGAAGATCGGTATAGAACGGAAACCAGCAGTGGCCTTGAGGACCTAAAGAAGTCATTATGCACAGGTTGACTCAACACAGAGAGAGTAAAGACAGCTTCCAAGTCTGCCACCTCTGAATGAACCAGACAGACCCCTGGCAAGGGTCCAATATAGTGAAGGTCATCCCCAGTAAAGCCAAAGACATTGCCATTCTCCCCTGGATCATGTAAAGTCCAGTCCATGACTAAGGGCATGGGGATGAGTACCAAAAAGAATAACTGACATGAAATAGATCAATGAATCTACTGATTAAGGACTCAAGTTCCTAATTTCTCTTTTACATTTTTCAATGAGAAAAAAAAAATTAATGTGGCTTATCTTGCACCCCCTGAACATTATAGTGAGAGAGAAATCCAAATCACTTTCTAGAGAGAAATCCAAATCACTTCTAGTCCTGTTCTTGGACTATCTGGAACAGCATCAGTGTGCAAATCCACCAGGAAATTCATTATGAGGCCAGTGCCCTACTCCTTTGAGCCACAGGCACTGCCCTTCTGAGTAGTTTTTTGTTGAGAACAGTTACTTCACTGGGACTATTCAGAGAAGAACAGACTTTCACTGAGTCTCAGAGATGGTTTGGCCTGCCTTGACCTCCATGTACCCAAAGTACTGAAAATCCCCCAGAGTTCCAGTGTGTAGGAGCTTTACGTCCAGCAGGACACTCTTAAAGGGACTTCAGGAAGAGGAGCTGCAGGAACATGATGTGGAGTTCAGATGGTACATCTGCTTTGGTCAGGCACTTCGTGGGCTGAAATTATTAGTAATTGTTTATTGATTTCAGTTTGAGTGAAATGAATGTCAACTGAGTGCCGCACACTGTGTTAGGTACCAACAAGGGGGAACAGATAATGCATGGCTCTGGCCCTGAGGCTTTCACTGCTTAGTAGGGGAGACAGGAACATAAATGGCTGAGCTATAGCAAGATTCAGGCTTGGACAGGAGATAAACAGAGTGCTGTGAAAGCACCAAAGGGGAGCAATCCATTCCACCATGAATGCCCCCCCCCCTCAGCAGAAGGTACCAGGAGCGTCTGGATCCTGGCAGAGGACGCTAGAGGAAGACTATAAGCTCTCACAGCTGGAAGCCATTAGTCTCACTGCAGTGACAAGAAGGGCCAGCAGTGGGCTGAACATAGGAGGGGTGTCCAGGACAGAGCAGCCAAACTCAGGAGCCATCTGGATCAGGAAAGCAGATCTGGGAGGTTGGAATAAAACCTGAAGTAAAGCCCTCTTCGTTAGTCAGCCCTCCATGAGCCTTGTCCAGGGAAAGACAGAGGACAATGAATGGGTGGATGCGATCCAGCCACCCTGGAACTGCCTTCAGCACCTGCACCATGGCTTCCCGCACAGGCAGCATGAAAAATGATAGACTCAGAGCATGCAAGACCTTATGCCAGACACTAGGATGAGTACAAGAATGGGGAAAACTCAGTCTGCCCTAAAAACTGAGCCATATTTATGCAGACAGAGACATTAAAAGATAATATGTTAGTGGCAATGTCAGAAAATGTGGGAGAAAACACTAGGCCGAGGTAATCAGGAAGGGCTCCTTGGAATAGGTGACTTCTGCCGTCAGGCCCTGAAGATGGTTAGAATTCAGGTAAGTGAAGAAGAGAAACTGGCCAGGAAAATATAATGGCCATATGCACAGGAGCTGCCAGGCAAGTCCAAAGGAAACATGGAACCTCTAAATTCAAAAAGCAGCAGCAGAGCATGAGTGAGATAAAGCAGGAGGAAATCTCTGATGCACATTGAAACAGGGGGATAATCCCACACTGTGGAGTTTGGCCTGAATGCTGCAGGCAATAGAACGTCACTGGCAGGTTTTGTGCAAAATAGGGACTAAATAAAAGCAAAATCTCGCATGTAACACTCCTTCTCCCTGAAAAACATCCCTCCCTGACGAATGAAGGCCACTCGTTTGGAAGATGTCACAGCACAGCCTCAACCCTGGTTATAAATTTACCTGCTAACTACAGAGAGCCCTATCAGCTGGAGAAGGTTCAATCCTCTCCTTTATATTTATTTCCTAGTCAAAAAATGTAAGGCACTAACAACAGTAGAGAAAGAGGCAGGCTGAGGTTGAATGGGTTTGTGATGCCCAGGGAGTCCTGAGAGTGCAGGAAACACGTTAAACTGCCACAAAATCAAAGGGCAGTCCTGGAGTCTAAACTCCGTCAATCCACCATCCTTCACCACCAGGTCAAGTGTCTACCACTTGGCTGGCTTCCATCCCCACTGGCACCTGAATCCAAACCACTACACACTGCTGTGCCTTGTAATTAAAGGTAAAAGCACATGTGTGCTCCGCCAAAGGAGAGAGGCCGAACATGTGGGGAAGCATCATTTGGAAGTACCCACTAGTTTGGCTAGGTCCATAAAGCAATGGGGTTCGCCACTGCTTTGCTGAGTGACCTTCAGCAAGCCCCTTTGAGGTGAGCAAGAACTCCCCCGTTCCTGTTGTCTCAGCAGCCATGGGGAATGGGGCATCTGTGTGGAGTAGCAAGGGTTGTCCTTCCAAATTCCAAGCTTTACTTGTCCACTGCAGACTGGAGGAAAAGGTATCAGAGGCACCATTCTCCTGGACTGAGCTAGGAAATGCTGTTTTGCCTCATGGTAAGTAAAGGTGATACGAGCTTTCCACCAAGCTAAAAGACAACTTAAAAAACACTGTGTTAGCTGTTTCTCAAAATAAACTTTGGATCTCTATAGTGAACTCTTCTAATAAATTTAATGTTCAGCTTCCTGGAATTCACATTAACACCTACATTTTCTAGAATATGCTCAATTTCTAAAGTGAAGTCCAACTGCAAGGGCAATGCATAAAAAACACTGATCCACTTGGCAAACTCTAACTTATCTTTGGAAGTTTGGTCACATGTGACCTCTGCTCTGTATTTTCCTCTAATTATTCATGGGAGAACTAATCATTCCCTGCTCTGTGTCACCAAAGTGCTTGATATATTTTAATATGTTTCCTTGGACAGAGACCAAGTCTTGTTCCTCTAGGCCAGAGGTTCTCAACCTGTGGGTTCCAACCCCTTTGTAACAATGAAAATACATCGCAGCATTAGGAAGGTTGAGAACCACTGCTCTAGGCAATCCCACTTCCTGGCATGGTGCTGACCGCAGAGGAAGTTTTCAATCAATGTTTGCTGAGTTGATGGCAAGCAAGGTTTATTTGCACTTGATCCTACATTCAACAACAAGAATCCCAAACAGGCTTTATTGTTAAATTTGTCTTTGTTTGCCAAGAAGACTTACATTCACTCTTGAGCTCTATCCTGTCCCCTCAGATTCAGACCCATAAATCCAACTGCAGAATAGCAATTCACACCTGACTGTCCCATAGCATCAAACTCAACATGCCCCAATCAAATTAGTCATCTTTCATCCCAAACCACATATTTCTCTCTAGTCTTTCTATGCTTTGTCAATATGCCCAGTTCCCCATACCCCACTCATTTATCCAGCTACTCAAGTTGAAATCCTGGGTACTTCCCTGAGATTTCTCTTTTTTATCTCAATAACCAAGCAAGCACTAGATCGGGTTGATCCATGTCATCCCTCGCCTACAGCATCATGTTAGCCATACTTATTTTGCTTGCTTTATTTCAGACACATATTTCTATAATCTGTTTTTTAAACGTGTATAATAAGTAGCAAAAGTTACTGCATTATGGACTTTCTGCTATCAGTCTCACCCAACCCTTAAATCCAGCTTCTACCCTCTTCCCCAAGGGAGCTTTCTATCACACAAAGCTGATGCGAAGACTCTACCAAGGTATAAATATTTACAACTCTGTAGCCCAGAACCCAGCCCTTCCTCATGTGGCCCCTTACACCAATCCCTCCTCTTCTGCCCCCCATCATAGCTGCTTTCACTCCACTCCACCAAACTTGCTAAGGCTTCCTAAACATGCCTCTCTCTTTCACACTTCTGTGCCAGGTCTCAGGATACTCCCTCTGCCTGGAAAACCCTCCCTAGCTCATTTTCACCATTAGTCTTTCAGCAAACCACCCCTATAGATATGTCTGCTAAGCTTAAATATTATTTTGTTTCATTCTAAACTTCCTAGACCTGCCAGACAGAATCTATGCCACTGTCCTCTCGTGACCCATGGCACTTATCACCCTCTTGGGCATGGCTCCATGAAAACAAAGGACACAAAAGACCCTAAAATATTATATATTCAATGAATGAATGAATTTTTAATCACCCTGGTTCTTGATGCTAGAAACACAAAAGAATTATTGCATAAGCTTTATAAATTACTAACCCAAGGCCCCACCCTGAATCTATTTAAACAGTTCCTAAAGTGAGGTCTGGGCAGGGATATACTTTAAATTTCTGCTAGATGATCATGAAGGTCAGCCAGAGTTAGGAATCAATAAAATGGACTCCAAACCCTTTGACAGCAGTGACAGGTATTTTCTGGACCTCATTAGTGTACATTGGATAAGAGTATGGAATCCTGAGTCAATCAAACCTCAGCTCATAGCCAAAGTCATCAACTTTCTGGTGAGGTGAGTTGTTAACCTTTCTCGGCCTCAGTTTCCACAACTGCAAAATGGAGAAGTTTCAGTACCCTACTCACAAGGGTCAAAGGACCGCCTCAAGGATTAATCTTAGAATGATTAGGCTGGGCATGGTTGCTCACACCTATAATCCTAGCACTCTGGGAGGCCAAGGCAGGTGGATTACTTGAACTCAGAAGTTCAAGACCAGCCTAAGCAAGAAAAAGACCCTGTCTCTACTAAAAATAGAAAAAAATTATCAGGGCATTGTTCTGGGTGCCTATAGTCCCAGCTACTTGGCAGGCGGAGGCAAGAGCATAGCTTGAGTCCAAGAGTTTGAGGTTGCTGTGAGCTAAGATGATACCACAGCACTCTACCCAGGGCTCTGTCTCAAAAAAATATAAATAAACAAACAAACTAAACAAAAACAAATAAACATCATAAAACGATGAGTCCACCTGGCTCATAGGAAGCATAGTAAGGGTTATTATTCGGTGCTCCTTAATAGTCTCCCTCATTATCCAAACAAGCCAGTGTTCCCTACAGAGATTCAGAAAATGCTCATGGACCAGTTGAATATTCTGCTACTCAGAATCTCTCTCAGCTTCCAGCATCTCCAACTTGAAGTGCTGTAATTTATTGCTAAGGTCATTACTGCTAAAAAGGAAGAAGTACAAGAAGTGCCCCTTCCCAGCCTTGGATGTTTTCAAAGACAATATTAAGTCAATTTTAAATTCTTCCACCTCTGCAATCTTAAAGGGCACCACAGTCAGACCTTCTAAATTGTCTATAATTCCAAAGGGAGGATGGATCAGCTGGACAGCAAGACTGCAACTGAACATAAGGAGGCAGGTCTGTACACCCTCTTCAGCAGGAAGTACAGGAAACTAAACAAGCAAACATCTTCACTTGTCAGTTTTAGGATACTCAAGGTATAGATGATGCAGGGGTGCGCCTACTTGCACATCCAGAAAGAGTTCAGAAAATTAAGAAAAAAATCTTCTCAGTCAAAATACTAGATGAAAACACAAGCATTTTTTAAATTACAGATATGACACATATGCCCATACACATATGCTATATGTCAGACAACAACTTGGGGACACAAAATCATATGAGATGTGGTCCTTCCTCTATAAGCAAAAGGCCTGTAAAGTTTTCCACTATCTCTGTAGTGTATGATGAAGCCTACATGTCAAGTCCAGAAAGTATTCCAAACCTGATTAAATACATCAGGAGTACCTAGCAGAGCTCTCATTTAATTCACATACCCAAACTTCTCCAGACCCATAGTATTAGAATCGGGCTGGTAGATAAGGCCCCTTGCTCAATATTTTGCAAGGTCACTTATGTTATCTGATGCAATCAATTCATAGATGACTGCAGAGTTTCAGAAACTGGGGACAGAAGTCATAATTGGGATGAATAACGTGGATGAGATACTGGGGTATCTGGGAAATTTTCATGGAGGAAAGAAGATTTAAGTTCAGCATTAAAAGAGGAGTAAGATTTTTCTAGATGGAGAAGACATCACTGAGAGCACAGGCATGAAGATGGGAATGACAATAAACAGGACAGATGCTAACATTCAAATGATTGACATGGCTTATCTGATTCTCAAAAGACTCCTACAGGACAATGTGTTAGGCATGGTTGGTTATTGCCTATGCAATTACCACCCACACTCCTCCTTCTTCCTTCCCAAAAGAATCCGTATTTTTTCTGAGGTACCCTTTCTCAGCACAGCATGTGGGTGGAGAAGGCTAGGCCTCCCCTGGCTCCCCTAGTTTACCCAGTCCTTGTATGATGCACACATGATGCAATGCTGGGCTTCTGGAAACTGTTCCCTCCCTTTGAAAATGTGTTATCTCTTCCTCTGTTGGACACTTTTATCTGTTGGTGTGATACTAAAACCTCTATAACTATCTTGTCACCCATCAAAAAAAAAAAAAAATTAGCTTGAGGACAAAGACTAACGCTCTAGATGACAGAGCAGAAACATGGAAAGGGTCTTGTCCTCCACACTGCCATTGAACCAAAGAGTTAACAACCCAAAGCTACCTCCCTTGAGACTTATCACATGAACTCATACACTTCTGCTGCAGCTAGTTAAGGTAGGGTCTTACATATCTTGTAAAGCCATAGCATCCCTACTGGTATAGGGAAGTATTATGACTCCCATTTTGTGGAAAATAGCCTGACAGCCTTAAAGCTCACTCCTTTCCAAGGTGGAAAAACTGATACTATATAGTAGGGCAAAGAAAAGGCTCAACTGATGAGCTCAAAACCACATGATGTAGACAAAAGCAAGTGGACTTCAGAACCACATGTGCACACAACAGATAATGTAGATGTTCTCCCATGGATGCTGGGGAGCTGTGGAAGGTTTCTGAATAAGGACTGACACCACCTAAGTGCTGATTACTAAAGATAAATACAAAGCAAGGCCTGTATCATTTTTTGAGAGGATTATTGGGGGACCTGCTCCCTCACAACTTTCTTGTCCCTCACTTCCAGGACTTAATAGTTCAGGTAGGAAGTGCCTGCCCTAAGACTTCATGGGAAATTCAACATGCATACATGCATCTTCAAGCAGCAATGAGACTAAACAGAAACAACCTTTATAACTACTTAAGAGAGAAGAGCAACATGGAGTGTTCCAAACTATTTACAATTGGCTTAGGGTCCAGCTGAAGCAAGACAGGTTCTCTAGATGCTGTTAATGCTGAGAAAAATATTCTCAGAGAAATAAAGTTTTACAACCCTGTGGTCTGCAAGACTGGCTTCTTTTGAGCTGTGGAATGCTAATGCTCTGTGATTTGGGATCAAGGAGGGGTAGCCACGACCAGGAAGCCAGCAGTTCATTATTTCAAGCTGAATTTCCAGAGTTAACCTGTGTACTAAGTTTCTGCTGTGACATCAGCTCACTCCTGTCTAAAGGTCCAGAATGCAGTCAGGGAATCTTTCATGCATAAATAGGCTGCCACTGTCTCCCCTGGGATAATTGAAGACTTGAAGTTCAGGCCAAAGACCACTTTGGATAATTGCATCCTATCTTTGTACTGCTCTTCTCTGTGACTCTCCTTTTTGTCTGGCCTGGCCTAACTGCTTTAATCAGTCAAGTGCCTCTACAGCTATTGTTCCTGCAAAAGCAAAAGGCACCCTATAAACAAGGGCTGGCAATGAGCCCATAGTCCAGTTCTGGACCCTATACCCAGACCTACCTTGTACTCTAGGGCCTAACTTGGTTCTACTCTTTCTAAAGCCTTCCTTGAGACTGGCCTTTCTGTTTGAATCTTTTTCTCAGCCTCTACACTTTAGCAGACCTCTGATTTGTACCTTTTCTATCTTTGTTCATCCTTGACTTGAGATTCTCCTCTGGTTTTGCTGCCTTTGGCCATTCTGAGTGCAACTTGGCCTTCAAGACCTTATCTATCCATGACCATATGCCCTTGGGCAGGTTGCCCATGTCAACCCAGGTTGGAGGCTTGACTGGACATCTTCTACTTCTGATGTCCTGGAAATGCTATGTTTACTGGACAAAAGCAAGAAGACCTCAAAATTCCCAGCTTTCAATGTTTTCTTTAGCCACCTGTCCACCAGGTCTGCCTGAATTGAGCAGTGTATTTCTCTATCATTTGATAGGAGTAGTACTGGGCTTGACGCCAGTTGGTTTCCAAAAGCATAGTTCTGCCATTGGGTGGCTGTGTAAGCTTGAATAAGTGACTCCCCAGACAGCCTTTGAGTCATCTGCCAGCTCCAGACCTCTCCAAACAGATGACAGGATGCCTGAATGAGGGCCATGAGTGCCCAGGCTGAGTGTCCATCGTGAATGGACAGATTCAACATGGAACTCTCCTCTGTTTACAGTGGCCTCTTATCCTGAGATTACAATGATGACAAGAGTAATAATAAAACAGTATTTACTAACTGGGTACCATGGGTCGATCCTTGGCTAAGCATTTGCAAATATTTCTCATTCAATCTTCCTATTAGCCTATGAGGTGGGTACAAATAGCATCCCAATTACGCAGAAGAGGGGGCAGAAGCTTAGAAATAACTAATAATGTGCCTAAACCACCAGCTGCTAAGAGGTAGAGCCAGGATCTCAACAAAGTGGCTTCTTGCCTAAGTGGAAAGAGACCCTCAGGAACCTAGCCAGCCTCCACCCTCTGGGGAATTCCAAGTAAGGATGCCAGAGCTTGGCACTGCTGCTGAGTATCATGAATTACTGAATGCTAAGGCATTGTCCACAGGCTATTTGCTACTCTCTCTGCCCTAAACTACTGTTTGTCCTATGTGTGTGTGAGAAAATTCAGCAACTCCTCTGATTTCTTCTCTCAGTGGGGAACATTTTTCATAACTTCTCAGCATAGGACCATGGCATTATTGGACTAAAAAGAAATACATCCCTTTCCATATCTACATTCCCTTTAAAGACATGTAAAGACAGGTTCTAGAAGGTAATGGTGACCGTCTAATCTAGGAAAGGCCAATAGCAAACTGTTAATTTTCATTTAATTTTTATTATTACTTTGAAGAATGCTTCAACGTTGGCAATCTAGGCTCAAAACCTGCCCAACTGGACAAGCTTAGCCTTTTTTGCCTCACTGTGTGTTTCTCTTTCTCTTAAAATGGAGATAACAACAGTAAGCTTTATCTTATATGCATCTTATGTGCTTTTTTTTTGTATGGGAAAAGTGCATAATAAATGTTAGCAATTATTGTTCTGTTTGATCTTTTATTATTTTGATCTCTCTGTTAAATTTCTTGTTCTGATCATTTATTATTTGATGTTATTGAATTATCTTCTGTATTTTCTGGAAGTTTGTCTCTAAAAAAAAAAAGCTGTTTTATGGAAGCTGAGCAGAGTCTAACTCTAGTGCCCAGGCTAGAGTGCTGTGGCATCAGCCTAAGCTCACAGCAATCTCAAAATCCTGTCTTCAAGCCATCTTCCTATCTCAGCCTCTCAAGTAGCTGGGATGACAGGTATGTTCCACAATGTCCAGCAAGCTTTTTTCTGTTTTTAATAGAGACAGGGTCTCACTCTTACTCAGGCAGGTCTTGAACTCCTGAGTTCAACGGACTCTCTTACCTTGGCCTCCCAGAGTGCTAAGATTACAGGCATGAGCCACTATGCCTGGCCTAAAACACCTAATTTTAATTCTTTATCAGGAAGTTCATAAATCTCCATCTCTTTAGGGTCAAGCACTGACATTCAATTTTGTCCCTTTGGTGATGTCATGTTTTCCTGTTTGTTCTTGATCCTGATAGCCTTGTATTGGTATCCGTGCATTTGAAAAAGTATGTACTTATTCCAGTCTTCACAGACTAGGTTTGACTGGGAAACCCCTTCAACAGTTAGCTGATCCAGAGATTCTGGGCAGGCTGTCTGACAAAGTCTGAGAATTGGCTTTCTGTGAGAGTCCTTGGCTTGGTGGGCCTGGAGCCTGGATCCAGGTGGGTGGACCTGCAGATTGAGTCTTCCAGGGTGGGCCTAGAGCCTATGTCCCCAAGGACTAACCTGAAGCCCAGAGCCACTGAAGCTGGCCTGCCACTGAGGGCTGTCTGGGGCTTGGGACCTTAGGGGCAGGCTCACCACTGGGATGGGCCTCAAGCCTAAGGCCACTGAGAACAGTCTAGCTCCTGGGGCCACTGAAGTTGGCTCAGCAGTGGTATAGAACAGAGCCCAGGTCCACTGCCCAGGACTGAAACCTGTGGCTACCGGGTCTAGAGGCTCAGTCTGTGGGTACCAAACTGCAGTTTGGGACTATGCAGTACTCGCCAGTGCTGGTTTTACTCTGGCAAGTCTGATGTTGGGGTCCAAGGTAATGTCCTGTGCTCACTTCCTTCTCTTTCCCTATGTGGACGGTCTCTCTCTGCACAGTGTGCTGCCTGGGTTTGGGGAGTGGTGATGCAGAAAATATCAAACTCTCTTTTACTCTCTTAAATGCATCATTTCTTATTTCAGTGCTATACCCAGGTATTATGATACCTCACTTGGATTCCTTAGTACTCGTGAAGGTATTTTCTTGAGTGGATAGCTCTGTAAATTGATGCTTCTGCTGGAGTTCCCATTCAGCTGTCTTGCCCTGCCTACTCTCCTCTCCGCAATTATTATTCTTTCTGAAACTAGCCCCATGTCTAGATGGTAGCTGCTGCTGTAACTGCAATCTCTAAGGCCAACAACTCTATCCCAACTCTCAGTTCCAAATAAGCATTCTGCTTAAATACATCTACCAGGATGTCCGGGCCTTAAATACCTGCATGATTCTTGGGCCTGGCACAATTACCCCACCCAGCAAAAACATCAAATCCATGAATATGTGCCATCAAGATGGAAAATCTTGGGCAAATACTTTATGAGGAGGACCCCCCCCCAGGCAATGAAGCAGTATCAAAAATACACTACTGGGACCTGATCAACCAAAAAGCTTCTGCACTGCTAAGAACACCGTAACTGTAGCAGGCAGACAGCCCTCAGATTGGGAGAAAATATTTGCAGGTAATTCCTCTGACAAAGGTTTAATAACCAGAATCCACAGAGAACTCAAACGTATTAGCAACAAAAGAACAA
>CAUYRH010020096.1:0-53740 GCA_963574655.1 Perodicticus potto | reverse complement strand
ATGGAGAAGCATGAATCCCATGTACTCAAGTTTGATATGAGGACAATTAATGACAATTATTGACACGGTGGGGGTGAGGGAAGGGGAGAGCAGAGAGAGAAAGAATGAGGGAGGGGTGGGGAAAGGAAGAACAGAGAGAGGCAAGGAGCAAGGGGGGTGGGGTCTTGGTGTGTGCCACACCTTTTGGGGGCAAAACACAATTGTAAGAGGGACTTTAGCCAACAAATGCAATCAGTGTTACATGGTTTCTTGTACCCTCAATGAATCCCCAACAATAAAAAAAAAAAAAATAGAAAAAAAAGAAAAAATAATATGCAAAAGTTTTAAGGTACATGGATGGTTCAAAGGCTGTTATTGAGAAAGCTGATAGATCTAAACTACAAGCTATAGCTTTAAGCTGTGTACTGAATATTGGTGCTTGCAAACTGAAGATGTCGAATTAGCAGGGAGCAACTGACAGTTGTCTGGAGTCTCTTGAAATAGACCCATCAAATACCAAAGCTCTATACCGCAAAAGCTTAAGCTTTTAAGAATATGATTAAGCATAAAAAAAGCTCTGGAAAGCACCAGAAGATAAAGCTATCCAGGCAGAATTACTGAAAGTCAAACAGAAGATAAAGGCACAGAAAGATAAAGAGAAGGCAATATATGCAAAAATGTTTGCTTAATAAGGATTGTTTTGCTTAAATATTACATGTTAATTGTATAAAGGTAATGAGGAAATGTAAGGGGTTTTGTCTGTTATATATGATCCCTAATATGTTTCCTTTGACACCTCAGTTCCCTGTTGTTTATAGTTTAGGAGTACTGATAGGGGGTTACTCTTAATAAAAATATTTCAGTACATTAGAAAAAAAAAAAGTAATATGTGACTCTAAAGCAAATCTGGCCCACAGCCTGGTTTTTATAGACAAAGTTTTATCAGGACATAACCATGCTCACAGTTAATGTACTGTCTATAATTCCTTTCGTATACCACAACAGTAAACTTGACCTGCAAAGGTTTAAATTATTATTGCTATCTGGCTCTTTACAGAAAAATTTGTCAATTCTACCTTTAAATGAACAAAACTCATTTCCTTCCTTAATTGTCCTACTGACTTTTAATGCAATTCTGAAAGGCAAATTCCAAAAAGTTTTAAGAGCACCAGCATTATAGGACCAGGTATAGAAGTCCATAAGAAAATAACTTTGAAGGCTCAATTCTCATGTGAAAGCAGTTCTCGTGTTCCATAAAATTGATTAAAAATTGGTCATTCACATTCTAACTTCTTTAAAGAAATTGAAACCTAATAGACAAGATAGATACTAGAAGCAAATACTTGTTGATAAAGTATTAGTGTCCAGAACAGATGTGGAACAATTATAGATCAATAATAATAATAAAACATACTAAAATAGAGGACCAAGGATATGCACAGGAGATGCACTAAAGACAAAAATCTAAATGCCCAATGAATTTATGAAAATGCTCTCTATCTCACCAATAATCAAGACAACACAGCTTAAATAATAGAAAGATACCATTTCAATGGTATCTCAATAATGAGATACGATTTCACCTCCCAAAAGACTGGCAAAACTTTCACATATGAGAACTTCAAACAGTGGCACAAATGTAGGAAAACATCTAATGTACATGGATGTGTAATCTATATTACCATTTTGGAAAATAATTTGTAATTTCTAGTCAGCCTGTCTCCATGCATGCATATCTTACAACCCAGCAATTCCATTTCTAGAGATGAACCTTAAAAAAATTCTCACATATGAGCATAAAGGGACTTTCCAAAGACATTTATAACAGAGAAAAATAAGAACAGTCATCATCTGTAGGGAAATGGATAGTAGAACTAGGGATTATTCATATTTTTAAAAGTATACAAGAGTTAAAACGAATTAACCACATCTATTTACATAAATCTCAGAAATATGTGTTGAATTAAAAAGTATTTCCAAAAGAAACATATAATAGCATACCATTTGTGTAAAAGTTTAA
This sequence comes from Perodicticus potto, assembly GCA_963574655.1. Taxonomy (NCBI): domain Eukaryota; kingdom Metazoa; phylum Chordata; class Mammalia; order Primates; family Lorisidae; genus Perodicticus; species Perodicticus potto. The sequence continues at coordinate 51,741 of CAUYRH010020096.1, read as the reverse complement.
ATACACAGAATCATATTTTTATAGACACATTTGTATAGTAAAATCATAGATACAAATTTCAAGTAAAAGCAAAGTAAAAGTTAAAAAGACATACAGACCAACATTAGATGATAGTTATCTTGAAATAAATTGGGTCTTGTACCTTAGCTGTAATCTCTATCCTTAAAACAGAGCAAGTAAAAATAAGTATGGCAAAATAATATCTTTTTATTAGATAGTTGATATTAGGAATCTGTTTGCTATGATTTTTGTATTTTTCTGTGTGTTTGATTTTATATATATGTGTGTGTGTGTGTGTATATGTGTCTCTTTGTAGGTGGGGGTGTGTAAACATTATATGTGTGTATATATAATTTTTAATCAATCTCATGATACATATGCTTTTGCATGAGAATTGTCTCCTCAAAGTCATTTTCTTGGGATCTCAATTACTTTTTCCTAAAAAGGGAAAAAGTAGGCAGTTTCTTTCTCTTTACATTAGCACTGGATTCTCTGCTCCCTGAGCACAGTAGGACACCAGGCTGCATGTGGCACGTAATATTCTGGGTCTTGCCTGTCCAATCCACTGAGCCCCCTATAGAGGCCAATTCCTATGGCTTATATTCTTGTCTTAGGATTTTTACAGAAGTGAATGATCTATGGCCCTTAAATGGATGTTTACCTCTTTGCTCCCCTGGAGATTACTGGCTTTACCAAGTCACCACTTCCACACATTTTGTGAGGTTAACTTACGCTTAGGTACCTCCCCCTCCTCTCTCATAACATAGCTTCATTCCATCACATCTGAATGTGGGTATAACCCAGAGATACCATAGATCAGTGGCTAGACATGCATCTGCCTCAGTCTACGTCCTGCCTGGGTTGCTGTGGTCTAGTCACATTCTCACATTGAAACTACCAAAAGTAGGTCAAACCCCTCTCGCCCACATATCACCTGATCGCCACACTCTTCCCTATTAAAACCTATAATAGTCATTATTAAACATCTGAATTAACATACAACGGATGTCTGTCTATTCCTCTGGACTGCAGGCTCAAAGAGTAGGGCTTTAGACTTTTACATAACAGTAGTATTTTCCCAGCCAAACTCTATGCCCAGAACTGAATAGAGACTCATCATTTGTAACAGCTTCTGAGGTACACAAAAGAATCCTTTCTGAAATCAAAGCCTGAGCATGAACAAAATCTATCCATGTCGGCTCAGTATAAATATCATAACAGATAATGAATTAGTGAAACTCTGATGATCTGATTTCTAACCCTGGCTTTGCTTCTTACTAGTTCCATGATCCTAAGGATCCTAGAGCCCCAAGGAACACTAAAAACATCTGTGGCTTCAAATGAGACACAATCGAAACAGTCCTTAGGAGGCCCAACTCTCTGCTGACATCAATGGTTTTCAACCTTCCTAAAGCCTCCTAATGCCGCGACCCTTTAATACAGTTCCTGATGTTGCGGTGACCCCCAACCATAGAATTATTTTCATTGCTACTTCATAACTGTAATTTTGCTACTGTTATGAATCATAATGTAAATATCTGATATGCAGGATGTATTTTCATTGTTATAAGAGATTATAACCCACAGGTTGCAAACCACTGGCCTACATGATCTTGCACAATTTATTAACTTTTGAGTTTGCCTCCTTATCAAAAAACAGAAGGTAATTCTTGTATCCACAATATGAGTTGTTATGGGTACTATTGCATGAGTAAAAAGGCACAGCATAATGATCCCAAACTGTATAGAGCAATCAGGAAATATAAGAAAAAGGGAGGAGGGGGAAGAGAAATTATAGGAAGGCTTGCAAATCAGACGTTATAATAGTGTATCACAGCTTCCCATCTGCCCCCATCTCTTAATAGTGTAATAGGTGTATTAGTGTCATCATACCATTCTCTGTGGAAAATGCAAAAAGATATAAGATATAATCCTTGCCCTCAAGCAGCCTGCAATCTCAAAAGGGAGATAGCATGGCATGCACATATTAAAAATGAACACATGATCCAGCCATCACACTCCTTGGTATTTATCCAAAGGATCTGAAAACTTAGGTCCACACAAAAACCTGCATGTAAATGTTTATAGAAGTTTTATTCATCATTGTCAAAATTTGGAAGCAACCAAGATGTCCTTCAGTAGGAGAACGGAGAACACAGTGAGCTGCCGTGAGTGCAGACAATGGGGTATTATTCAGCGCCAAAATGAAATGAGCTCTCAAGGCGTGAAGAGACACAGAGAATCTTAAATGCATGCTACTAAGTGAAAGAAGGCAGTCTGAAAAAAGGCTGCATTCTCTATGATTCCAACTCTACGGCATTCTGGAAAGAGAAAACTGTGGAGACAGTTAAAAGATCAGTAGGATGTTGACAGAAAGGGAGATTATATGCTTATGGGGTGGGGAGTAGATGGGAACTCTGCTCTTTTTACTCAATTTTGCTGTGAACCTAAAACTTCTTAAAAAAATAATGTCTACTTTTTAAAAAATCAAAAACGAGTAACACAAATCATGCAAGGCAGTTCTAAGTGTCAAGCGTTTGGGGTAGACCAAAGTGCTAAAGGAAAGTAGAGCCTAAGGCCATTAGCAGAAAGACACCGTGAGCTCAGCACAGAAGAAGGAACTGGGATTAGTACACGAACCCAGGAGGCCTGAAAGGACTCCCATCCATCAAACACTGCTTGGGAGAGAAAGGAGGCCCCTCCTTTTTTTCAAGAACGTATTTAAAAATCTATTATCCAAACTGTTTGCAGTAAGAAACAGTAAATACTCATTTCAATAAAACTCCTTAAATATAAAAATATTTATTATGCCCAATCAAATTCCTTTTGGTTATTTTTTTGTTAAATACTCAATGCAGAGTACAATTTACTTCTCCATTAAAAAAAAAAAATCCTTTTTCCATTCTGTTTTGGTTTGTGGGTTTTTGTTGTCATTTCTTCCTAAAGCGCTGTTTTCTCACATTTGCATCTCCCGGCCTTTTTAATGTGATATTCCATTTAAACTGCCTTTTAATTGTATGTGCTGCCTTGGCAGAACATGACTGATGTACTCGCGTTAATTAGGGCTCCAGTCAGCAGCCCATGCCAGCTGGAAACTGAGAAACAAGCGTAAATTATTCTGTCATCAATCAGCTCGAAAATGTTTGAATCACTAATTAGTTTGCAATTTGGGTGACAGTTTATCTGACGCAGGCAGTGTCAGAAACTTCAGATCTTAGATGAATAATTTGCCAGGAACAAGCACAGATTCCCTGCTTTTAAATACATGAAGGTTTATCTGCATGTTGAAAGGTGGCTCAGCAGTCTTCATTAACTTCCAACTGGGACTATGTAAATCAGGAATCAGTATGAGCCTCTTCAGGCCATGGTGGCTTAGCAGATGATATTTAGAAAAAGAAAGCCTCTTTTCTTTTCTCTTTTTTTTTATTAATAATTCATAAACTGATAGACAAGGATGTTTGGGTTTTAACAGCTTTAAAAAAATCACAATGGTTTTCAAAAAAAAAAGCAATCACCCCCCTTTTACATGAAAATTAGTTGTGCAGCATCTTGCTGTTTAACTGATTTATTCTCCTTCACCATCATGTGACTGTAATGTTAAATGGAGAGTGATTATTAGCCCTTGTCCTTTCAAGAAGGATCATTATTGGGGTTTTATTAAATGGCAGACTTATGTTTCTGCTTCAAGGGAAAGGTATGTAGACTCGGGTGAAGGCAGCAGGAAGAACAAGTAGTAAAAATAGAAGAGAGAAATTTCTGTCTAAAAGCACCATAAAAATCCATTATTTATTCAGTTAAGGAGGCTAGAATGTCCCCCCGTTATTTGAGCCAAGTAGTTGGCCTGGGTAATAACTCCTCGCATTAACTGTCATTGGGAGGAGATGTTATCTGTGGGATACTTTTGGATTATGGTGCAATTTGGATCTGTAGCTCCATTATCCCTGCATTTATAGGCCACACATTGCTGTATGAACAGAAGAACACGGGTAAAGAGAGTTGTCACCTTTCAAAATTTGTTTGCAAGAGGTGAAGTTAGCCCCCGCCCCCCGCTTAATTGTTATAGTTTTAGTGAGCTGGAGGTTGCCAAACCAATGCTGTCCACTTCTAGCATGGAGAAGAGAAGAAAGAAAGACAAATGAGTTTGGAATATGCCATTCCCTCTTCATAGCCAGCTACCAGGGTGAGTGAAGCTGTCCAGAAGAAGACAGAGTGATCAGGAGTCCCAGCAATAAAAGCGGGGGTTGGAGAACATGGAGCAGAGGGCAGTGTGGGCTCCACAGCTGGTTCTGTGTGAAGGCTTCAGTATCCAGGAAAGGAAAGGTAAGGTGAGAGAAACAAAGCTGACAACATAGAGGGTACGTGGGTCATTACCAAAGTTTTGAGATACAAAAAAGTTGAAAAACATAAAATCTACGTGGACGGAAACAAATGAAGCCACTCTATAATATTGATAATCCCAGCAAGTCGAAACTTATACGGGTGAATCAGAAAGGCCACCTACTCTTTTTTAGAGATGAAATAATGGACCATAACACAGTTTGTCTCAAAACTTTTGAAGTGACCTACAGATCAGTTTTTTCCCTCAAATATAGGCCTTAATTTCTTTCTTCAAGGAGTTTCTTAACAATTTCCCATAGTGCCAAAGCCATTTTTTTCGGTTATTCTTCCTCACAGAATTTGAGAATTTTACCCCCCACTATGGTCTGAATGTTTGCTCCCTACAAAACTCACATTGAAACCTAACTGCCATTGTAATGTTATTAAGAGGTGGGACCCAAAAGAAGTGATTAGGCCGGATTGGTACTGTTATAAAAGGGCAAGTTTGACCCTCTCTCACCCTCTTCCACTCTTCAGTTGAATAAGGAACATGTTCTACCCTCCCCCCCAGAGGATTTGTGTTTAAGGTGCCATTTTGGAAGCAGAGACTAGGCCCTTTCCAGACATCAAAACTGCCAGCACCTTGATCTTCAACTTACTGGCCTCCACAACCATGAGAAATAAATGTCTATTGTATATAAATCAGTCTGTTACACTAGGCCCAGACAGACTAAAACAGACACACACACCCCTAATTATTGCCTTAATTCAAACTGTGCAGTCTCTCCCAGATTAAAGCTCCCAACCAGGCCTGCTTCCTTTCCCCTTAAGGCAATGAGGTGAGAGTCCATGAAGGTGATAGCAAAGGAGCAGCAGGAGCAGTTGCTCCTGGTGACCCAAGGGCAGGAGGACAGGAGAAGGGCCCTCCTGGCCACAAGGAAGCACCATCATCATCATCATGGAGGCCCCTGCGGACCCAGGGGGAGCTGACTTCCTGGGAGTACTGTCCCTTTCTCATCTCCCCACACCCCAACATTGGTGCACGTTAAGTCCCTCTTTCAATTAAAGAAAAATTCTGAGAAGTTTTGTATAAATTCAAATTTATATTCATGTACTAAAAACATGAATATAAGAAGCTAATGAGAGCAAGATGGCCAAAAAGAAAACTTCACCAATCATCTCTCTGCACAAACACCAAATTCAGCTATTCACGCAAGGAGGCACCTTCAGAACCAAAAGTTAAGTGACGGGTCTAGTTTTAACATCATATCAGGAAAAAGGCACTGAAGAGGGCAGAAAAGACAGTCTTGCATTGCCTATGCCAGCCCTCCCCTGGTCCCTGGCAGTGCCGTGCCAGTTTCCCGGGTGAAGAGAGAATCTGTATGATCCATAAGCACCGGGAGGGAGACTGAAGTGATTACGAGACCGTGTATTGAAACTCAGAGCTTCCCTGGCACAGGGGAACACAACACAGAACCGAATTCTGTCCGAATTTTGACATCTGAGGCATTTAGACCAGCCGAGCCAGAGGGAAATCTTCTGCCCCCAAACCTGACTTCCAGCTAGCCACGCCACCCGCCTGCAAAAAGCAGCCCGAGACCTGGACTGAATTCATGACACAGGCTACCAAGGCTGCAGTCTGAGGGCAATTCATGTGGCTGTGCCGGCTCAGAGCCAGTGGACTTGCAGTGCACATGACCCAGTGAGACCCAGCAGCTGTCGCTAAGTCAGTGCCTATGTCATCTTTCACTCAGCTCCAGGCAGCACACTTCGGGGAGAATTTCCCGCCACTTGGATAAAGGAAAGGGAAAAGTTCAGAAGATTTTGGTTTTCAAGTCGGATAACAGGTAAACCCACATGTAGGATTTTCTGGACCTTTCTTGTCATCCTGAAGCGTCCAGCTCCGAGAACAATAATACATGTTTCCTTTATCTTGACACCCGAAAGTATGTCTCCTCCCTTAGGCATAAGAATATCCAGAGTTCCCACACAGAGTCCCACTCAGTAGCGGGTCTCTCGCCGACTACCTGCCACCAGCAGCGGGAAGTTGCCCTTTGCCCGTTGGCGTCTTTTCTCAGCGCCCTCTGCTGGGCTCCCGCGCCTGCCCTGGCGCGCCCTTTCTCTGTCACCAGCTCCGCGGAGGCGTCCCCAGCTCCCTACTGAGCAGTGTGCACACGGGCCCCGGAGGAAAGGGACGCAGAGGAGCGATCTCTCCCTTTCTTCCCTTCTTCTTGGCATCTAAGGCACACAATTTGCCTAGTGGACAATCATCTTGGCAAACCTGGTCTCCTGGGCCACCTCCGGCCATCACTAGGTGGTCACCCTTTCTTAGCTCCCATCCTGTCCAAACCCAATTGGCAGAGGGCTTTTCCACCGCCCCTCAAGAGACAGGACCCCATTCTCTGTGTCCCCTCCAGGAATCCTACCCACTGTATCATGGGGGAAGGCCCCAGACAAGCCTGTGCCACCTGCTGGGGACTCCAGAGCTTCGGACAGTTCAGGTCCATCAACATCCCTCCTGTCCAAAGCAAGGTCGCTCTCCCAGCTTCACCACCCTAGCAGGGCTACAGAGCTGACACCACTCAGTCATTTCCCCCTTCTGGCAATGAGGTGAGGGCCCACAAAGGTGACAGCAAAAGAACAGGAGGAGCAGTTGCTCCTGGAGACCCAAGGGCAGGAGGACAGGAGAAGGGCCCTCCTGGCCACAGGGAAGCACCATCACCACCACCATGGAGGCCCCTGCAGACCCAAGGGAACCTCACTTCCTGGGAGTACAGTCTTGGGCCTTCCCTGGAGGGACATCTCCAGCACTCTGAAGACACCTGGAGTGAAGAGACCCAAGTGTATCCCATGACTCATGCTCTGAAGGCCACACAGCTTTACCAGAGGTATCCTCCCACTTGGGCTGCCACCCAGGTGCAGCAGGGCTCCCTCACCCAGCCCAGGTTGATCCTTGCTACTGGAGAAGTCGACCCCAGAATGTCTGCAAGGTGAGCATGGCCCAGCTGGCCAGGCCTGCTCCAGGTGCCAGTGTCAGGGAAGGACATGCAGGGGGAAGAGCCTGCATGTATGGCACCCCGGAGCTCTTCTCCACCCAGAGCTGACAGGACTAGGGCCTGATAAAGAAAAATGTCCCTGACTCTGCTGCTAGTGAAAGATAGAGGTGAGCTGCCACTACCTCAGAAGCTTCCTTGTATAGCTGGTGAGGAAGATTGAGGCACCTTGGAGGAGTGTACTGAGTGTCAAAGAAAGATTAAGATCTTGCAGGATGAAGCAGAAGCTGTGGAGGATAATACAGACATGGGAAGCTGCAGTGCCTTCCAGCCTGCCCTACTCCCTCCTCACCTGCTGCTAAGATTGGAGACTCCCAGCCCCTGGCCACTTCCTGCAGTTCCCAGGGCATATTTCCTCTTACCAATGTTGACTTGGCTGATCTGACTGCTGGACCTCTCTGATCCTGCCTGTGCCTCCACATCCACCATAACATTCACAATCCTTAGCTGTCTTCTAGCTGTTCCTGTTGACCTTCTTCCCTTTAGAACCAGTTCCAAAAATTCCTAGCCCTTTACCCTTCTCACTGACACCACCCTTGTGCAGAACTGAGTCCCCCACACCCATATGTGTGGATTCTTCTCCTTCCCTTTCCTTCCAGAACCCTAGAGATGGAGTTGAAAGACATTTCTTTCCCACTCACAATGTACTGGGAAAGATAGATGACTGGACCCAAAATTGAACTGCACTAGTAAGCACTTACATGTAGGGAGCAGGTAAGAACATAAACTACTTCCAAGGAAATGAAACATAAACTTTCAGGGGGGAGAAGGGAATGGTCAAGTACAGAAGGACTGTTCCAGGTGTAAGCAATACTTACAAAGGGTGAGGGAAGGGACACCAGCCAGTAGGACAGCAGACAGGTGTTCTTCTATGGCTGAAGAGTGGAACCAAAGCTTGGAGATGCACCTTTAGCGAGAAGAAAAGAGAAAAGAACATGGAACAAACTTAATATCATGATGAGTCATTCATTCTTTTTCCTCAAAGTAGGGAAGTCACAAAAGTGTTGTAAACAAAATGATGTGAGATTCTATGTAGATTTTAGAAACTACATGTGAGAAAGAAGAAGTAAATTATTATAGAGCAGAGTTAGGGAGATTTAGTAACACTGCAGTGAACCAAGCAAAGGTGAGACGGTGAGGACCTGATCTGAAGAAACTGACAGTGGGGATGATGAGGAGGTAAGAGGAAAGCGAAATGGTTGATCCACAGAACTCAGCTCTACTCCACCCATTTGGCTTGAATAAATAAACATGAATGATTTTGGCAAAAATACAAGTTCTACTTTTAATAGCATGAGATGCCTGTGGTAGATGCAATTACTACCTGGAAGGTGGTTCATTAATTTGCCAATTTTACATATCTCTTGAGCATCTGGAATGTGCTATGCACTATTGTAGGGTAGGAGCGGTAGGAGCATCAATTAGAAGAAAAGCAAAATTCCTGACTTTGTGGACCCTGTATTGCAGTGTAAGGGGAAAAAATGGGAATTGTCTGGTAAGTTAGGCAGTAACAATGCTATAGAAGATAAAGCAGTCCAAGGAGGGTTGAGGTTGTGAAAAGTGAAAAGGAGGAGCTTTCATTTGAACTGTGGACAAGACGTGCCTTATTGGGATGATGAAATTTGATTGAAATCTAGACAAAGACAATTTAGTCAGGTATCTGAGAGAAGACCATTCAAGATAACAGAAATAATCAATGCAATGGCTACAAAAAAGGATGCCTTGAGTCCTTAGCAAGTGGAGAGAATGTGGCTGGAATCAAGTCAGCAAATGGGAGGGATGGAATGGGGCAAGGAAGATAGAAAAAATGTGGGTTGAATTCCTTTCTTGACTGTATATTGGTGGTATCATCACAAACAGATGACACAACCTTTAAGATTCTCAGTGAACTCAGTGCCTTTACTATGGCCTGACTTTGTCATAAGATTTTTGAAAAGTTAAAATGAAATAACATAAGGAAGTGACATGCAAACCATTCTTGTTATTGTTCTATACAAAGGTATGGATGGGTAGTAGATATTACAACAAGGGAAGATAGAACCACTGTAGAGAGCAGTAGGGTGATTTCTCAAAAAACTAGAAATAGAAATGCCATATAATCCAGCAATGCCACTACTGAGTGTATATTTAAAGGAGGAAAGACTTTGGCTAGAAGAGTTCAGCCTGCTGTCTATGAGTTGCCCCTCACCTAGGAACATCACCTATAGGCCTTGCTGCCAGCCCCATCCCACGTGGCTTAGAGAAAACAAGGATGATCCTCAGGAACTCTCATACCATGTAACCCCAAAAGGCAATTTTGAGGCTATATGTGGGAAGGACCACAGGAGAAAGCAATAGCTCACTTAAATTGTCAGTGGTGAGCTTCACATCCTGGGTCTGCTGAATCTGATTCCAGCCTGCCAGTTTTAATTTTCAAATGGCCTTAAAACCCCAATGAGCAGGTCATTGAAACAAGCTACCACATCACTGTGACAGGTCATGGCAAAGGCATGGTGAACTCCACACCTAGGGGCCCTTGGAACTGATATCACCCTGCCCATTTTAGCATCCAAACAGCCCTAAATTTCTGCTGAGCAGGCTAGCTGTGTGGCAAGCAGCTGCTTTTCTTTGGCAAGTCCTGGAAAAGGTGGGATGAGCTCCATATCAAAAAGCCTCTGAATTTGATGTTAGTCCCTTGAATTAGCCATCCAAATGGTCCTAATAATCTACCGAACAGTCAACAGAACAACAAGTGACTAGCAGGTTCTGAAATAGATGTGGAGGGCCTATGAAACTAATACCAGCCCACTGGATCAGGCAGCCAAATAGCCTTAATTCCCACTGAGCAGAGGGTGGTACAGAGAGCTGCCAGTTGGCACTGGTGAGTCCTAGGAGGGGTCTGGAGAGCTCTGAGTTTGGAGGCAGCTGGTACCATCACCAGCACACATGACTGGGCATCCAAAAGACCCCAGAGTCTATTGAACACCACTACCACTGGAAAATAGGTATGCCACTTGGTCCACGCAGGCTTAGCCTTCCAGGCCCCAATTGCTTTCTATGAGCCACCTACACTCAACCAGAATATCTCTCACCAACTATATAGAGACATCCTACCCTTTTAGCTTATAATTTTTTTAATAAATAAATTAAAAACATACATGAGGAGGAATCAGCAGAAGAAACCTGGCAACATGAAAATTCAAAGCAGATGAACTTTCTTTCCCAAAAGATACAGCTAAAAATGCCATCCATAAAGAAATTATCAAAATGAGAGAAATAGAGTCCAGAATATAAATGGCAAATAAGATGAATGGAATTGAAGAAAGGTAGAAAAGGAAATCCAGAAACTGTCTCAAGAAATCAATAAAATTAAAGCAAATTCACCAAGGATGGAGAGATAATTTGGAAGGATATAAGGGAGCTTAAGGAATTGAAAGAGGCTAGCAAGGAATTTCAAAACATAGTAGAGAGTCTATGCAATAGAGTAGCATATGGAGAAGAAGGAATCACAGCACTCTGCAATAGAGTAGCACATGGAGAAGAAAGAATCACAGAACTCAAAGATAAGACTTTCAAGCAAACATAATCATTTAAAGGGGCAGAAAAGAAGAGAGCCAAAGCAGAGTAATCTCTTAGAGAGATATGAGAATACACAAAACATACAAATGTACAACCTGTAGGTATCCCTGAAGAAGAAGAAGAGAGTCCTAAAAGCGTGGAAGCTTTACTTCAAGATACTATTATGAAGAATTTTCCAAGCATTTGGAGGGACCTAGAAATACAGATACTAGATAGTTACAGAATTCCAGGATGACTCAATTCAAACAAAGAATGTCCTAGACACATTATAATTAACTTGGTGAAAGTCAAAACAAAACAAAAAATTCTTGAAGCAGCCAGGAGTAACCATATTCTTACTTAAAAGGGCAAAACATTAGAGTCCCATGGATTTTTCAGTGGAAATTTTACAAGCCAGAAGACAATGGTTACCTATCTTGAATTTTTTAAGCAAAGCAACTTTCAACCCAGGATTCTGTATCCTGCTAATCTAAGTTTCATATTCAATGGAAAACTCAAATCTTTTATTGACAAGTAAACACTGAGGAAATTATAAGACCAACTCTGCAGTAAGTATTCAGACTCATACTATACATAGACTATCACAATGGGTCACAAGCAAAGTAAAGATACCAAGAAACTAAAGGACATAGCCTAGCTTCCACAAAGGCCCAAGTGATAAAACTAGGTAACAGATGTCCAAAAAAAGGATGAACAGAACTCTATCATACTTATCAATCTTCTCAATAAATGTGAATTCCTTGAATTCCTGACTGAAGAAGTACAAACTGGATAATTGGGTAAAAAGGCACAAACAAGTATGTATTGTGTTTAGGAAACACATCTAACCTCCAAGGGCAAAACAATACTTAGGGTGAAGGGTTGAAAAACAGTATTTCAGGCAAATGTAATTTAAGAAAAAAAGAAGGACTTAAAATCCTACTTGCAATTATATTGGGCTTTAAAGCAATAAAAGTAAAGAAAGACAAAGATAGACACTATGTACTGGTCAAGGAAACAATACAAAAAAAGACATTTCAAACCTCGATATCAATGGACCAAACTTAAATGCTCCCAGGTATATAAATCAAACCCTCTCTGTTCTGAACAATATGATATGCTGAAAAATCTTCATCTCCAAACAAAGTCATGGAAACAAAACAACCTTATTTAGAGAAGTTTCTTTTCAGATCTTTTGCCCATCCTGAGATGGGATCTCTTGTTCTTTTCTTGTAAATACGTTGGAGTCCGAGACAAAACTCTTGAAGCTTCCTTGCAAGCTCCCTTTCCACCATTCCTACATCTAATTTATCAAGCCTAATTTATGCAAGCCCTATCAGTTCTACCTCCGAAATATTTCCAAAACTTCACTTCTTGTTGAATGAATCCAAGTAATCACGAAGTTCTGCAGATTATGTCCTGTAATTTCTTTTATTTTTTTTGCAGTTTTTGGCCAGGGCTGGGTTTGACCCACCACCTCCAGCATATGGGGCTGGCGCCCTACCCCTTTGAGCCACAGGCGCCGCCCTATGTCCTGTAATTTCTCCACAGCTGTTCCTTCCCCTCCACGGTGGTATCCTTTCTTCAGTTTGGACACTCTCCCTCCTTGGCCAGACTATCATAATTACCTCCCTACTAGGCTGTCTTCAGTCTTACTTCCTTTAAAACTGTTATTGATTCATTTCAACCATATTTATGCGTGACTAATGTGCTTGGGAAGCATCTGTGAACAGCGCAGATATGACGCCTGCCTTTACGGGGTTTACTTTTTGGTGGGGAAGTCAGACTTTCCGTACTTGTAAGAATGACAAGTAGTGGAAGAACCCCAGGGGCCAGGAGTGCAGAACATGGAGCTCTCACCTCGCCTGGGTGGTCAAGAAAGGCTTTTCAGTGAAGGAAAGTTTCCACTGAAAGCTGAGGAATAGTAGGATGCAACCAGGTGACAGAGAAGGCGAGGTCAAGTAAAGCATCCCCATCAGAAAAGTCACCTGATATCAAAGCATGTGAGAAGCCTTCTCCACACTGTCGAAAGTTTGATCTTTTCATCTTTTTACTTGAAACTCTTTTTTTCCGATAAAAAATAATTCATACTCAGGATAGGATATTTGGAAAACACTGAGAGATACAGAACAGGAAGTGACATTCACTAGCAATCCCACCATCCAGAGAGAAGCACTGTTAACATGGAAGGACGTGTCCTTTTGGCTCTGTCTATACACATACGTGTTTACACAATGATCAGTTTACATTGTAAGTCACAGAGTATCACTTCCTTTCTTAAAAACTCCCTGTGGCTTCTCAGTGTCTGGGACCCAAGTGCCTAGCCCAATTCTTAGCAATGAACGTTTGCTGAATGGAAGGCTAAACGCATGAGTGAGTGAGGGAATAAATGTAGGAGTATCACCTCCACACGCTCTTCCTCTCCTTCGTTACCTAGTGGACAAAGCTTCGTCTTAGGTTCTGACTCTACCCAAGGCCTCCTTCTAAGGCTCCAGCTGTCATGATAACACACGTCTTTAGGCAAGATCGTTATCACTCCTCCTCAAAGATTAGCTGCCTTACAATGCTGGTTTTTGTTTTGTGGTTTTTTTTTTGAGACAGTCTCACTATGTTGCCCTCTGTAGAATGTGGCATCACAGCTGACAGCAACCTCAAACTCTTGGACTTAAGTGATTCTCTTGCCTCAGCCTCCCAAGTAGCTGGGACGACAGGGGCCTGCTCCAATGCCCGGCCATGTTTTGGTTGCAGTTGTCATTGTTGTTTAGCAGGCCAGGGCCTGGTTCGAACCTGCCAGCCCCAGTGTACATGGCCGATGCCCTAACCACTGAGCTACGGGCACTGTTTTCTTCTGTGGCATTCACACTTAGAAGTCTATGGTGCTTAATTGCCTGTTGATGACATCGTGCCATCCCTTCCAGATGCTACCTTTATCTCAGGGCTCCCTGAAAGCCAGAGAACTTCAGTCCCCAGAACCCCTTGCCAGCAGAGTTTCCAATTACATTCCACCAGTGAGAAGTATTCCCCTGAGATCTGGGGCGAGAAGGAGAGGCAGAGCCTTCCATTGCCTCTCTGGTTGTGCAGGCACATGTGTGGCAAGGTGTTTCTCTGAAAATTTCCTGCCTTGGTGGCAGAGGCAGCTGGACTCATCAGCGGTGATTTCCTGCAGTTGTAGAATCTCCAGATCTTCTAAAAATAAGAGGCAAACTGAGCTCTGACCTTTACACCGTTGTCCCTTCCTCTCTCCTTCTGTGTCAGTGCTTGTTTTTCCTGAAGCTCCACGGAACTCCTCCATGAGCTGGGCCGGTACCCTGCACCTCTCGTTACCTTCTCCTTGGCACAGTGCCTTCCTGGCACCCGTCCTCGGTGTGCGTCCACCGCTGCTGAGATAGACGGCAACACCCAATACTTCACTGCCAGTGAAACGTCTATCTTAGCGGGCAGAGCGGTATATTTCTAGTAATTTAACTGCCCCCTCTGTAGTGGTTTATCAAGGATGTGTGCTCATATATGTGCATAACAGAAGAGTATTACAAAACCGGTGAATATCGGTCAGTGACTCAGCTCACTGAGGCTGTTAGCATCAACGCTGCCACGATTGGTCACTATCTGAACAACTCACCAACATTTATTAACCATCTATTGTTGTAGGAGGTTTGAAGGGGACCAGATAGAGGGGCAAATTACTATAAACTCCTGTCACTTTGCTAAGTGCCAGGTACCAGGAATGGTGCTCGGTATTAAGATAACCCTTTTTGCCCTTTGGTCTAGTAATGTCAGTGTTTGATGGGTCTTATGGAGAAGAAGTGAGACTGATTGTTCCCCATTCCCACCCTCACTCTTTGTGCCCCTGGCACAAATGCCACCAAGGTCATGAGGCTTAATGAGCTCCTAACAGGAGAGTTCCTAGAAGATGGGGCTGCACACAGAGCCCTGCCAGGGTTCCCCCAGCATGCCGGCATTGACTACAGTAGGGTTCAGCCTGGTCCTTTCCAGATTTCTTGCCTCTTGCTCAGCTCTTCATTCATTGTGGAAAGCTGGTCTGGAAGCTCATAGTATCAACCTTAAATACTAGGAAAAAAATAGCGAGGCAGAAGTAATGTGACTGTTGAAAAACAAGATTGAATAAACTTTTACAGATTATAGTGCTATTTTGTGCCAGGCTGCAGGATATAGAGGTAAAGTAATATTTGAACATGACATTTTGAGATTACAAGGAAAAAGAAAAGAAATGTAAAATCCACTAAGTAACTGAAGGGCAGTGCAAAGGAGGCCATCCCATGGGCTTAGCTATCATTTATCAGCAGCTTACTATGTGCCAGGCACTGTTCAAGTGAGTTGCACTAATGATTCACTAATCCTCACAGCACCCGTGGCTAGACGTTCCTGTGAGCCCGTTTGATGGGTCATACTACTGAGGCGGGAGAGAGGAAGAACCTTGCTCAAGACCATATAAAGAAGTGGTGGAACTGAGGTGTGACCCTGGTAGTTTCATCAAAAGAAGGGGAGTGATTATGTCTCCATCCTTTGGAATTACTCCTGCTTCCATCTGCGCTTGCCTGATCTGGAGACCAGTTAGTAAATGCTGCAGGAGTGATGTTTTTAAAAGGAGTTGTAAAGTGGCCTGTGGGAGTTTTCCATTACTATTGTGGTCTGAGACATTGCCGCTCAGGCCTCAGAAGTCACAGTCCTTTCTCGGATGTAGACGTTTCTCCCCAAATGTGAATGTACCATTCGATCGATGAGCAGCCGTACACATCTTAGCATGAGCTGCCACATTGATTCACTTTATTTTCAAGACATAGAGCTCTTTGTAGACAGAGGGTAATGGAGGGCAAAGCGAGGGAAGGGGTTGGGGAAAAGGACAGAGGGAGGTGGATTTACTGAGCACCTGCTGCAGGTGGGCTGGCGAACAAAAGCCCTTCAGAAAAGCCCATGATCTTAAAACTTTAGAAGAAGCATACCCTTGAAGATCAAGATCAAAGCAAAGACACCAGCTTTCAGAGCCTCTATTCAACTTTGTCAAAAACCGTAATAGGTTTGGCACCCGTAGCACAGTGGTTACTGTGCCAGCCACATACACCAAGGGTGGTGGGTTCGAATCTGACCCGGGCCAGCTAAACAACAAATACAACTGCAACAAAAAATAGCTGGGCATTGTGGCAGGTGCCTGTAGTCCCAGCTACTTATGAGGCTGAGGCAAGAGAATCACTTTAGCCCAGGAGTTTGAGGTTGCTGTGAGCTGTGACGTCACTGCACTCTACCAACGGCAACATAGTGAGACAATCAGAGGGTCATTATTTAAATGATATAATTTTTTATAGAGAAGCTTGTGAAAATCTATGAAAAATCATTGGAATTAATAAGAGAATAGAAGCGGAAATCTAACAGATGCTTAAGATCTCTACGGAGAGAATTATAAAATTTTATCAATAGAAGATAATAAATAATAATAAATAAATTAAGGGAGAGAGAGAGTCCATGTCTGTAGATGGGAATATTATGACCAGAACACGTGTGTTCCCTGTACTGGTTCATAAGAGCTGCCACACCGAAGTACCAGGGACTACGTGGCTTGAACAACAGAAATTTATTTTCTCACACTTCTGGGGGCTGAGAAGTCGGAGCTCATAGTATCATTCAGCAGAGTCAGTT
The DNA here is from genome assembly GCA_963574655.1 of Perodicticus potto. Lineage (NCBI taxonomy): Eukaryota > Metazoa > Chordata > Mammalia > Primates > Lorisidae > Perodicticus > Perodicticus potto. The sequence goes on along the minus strand of CAUYRH010020096.1, from coordinate 35,182 downwards.
TCCCAGAAGCCTCTGTCCTTGGCTTGCAGATGGCCAGGGGCCTTCTTGTGTCCTGACTTGTCTTTTTTCTGTGATTAATACAAATCAACAGAAATAAATGGACGAGAGTAAATATATCAATACTGTGGCAAACAGACAGATCCTAGTGATTCCCACTCACTGTTGTCCACACATTTGTGTCATTCCTCGCCCTCTCCCCGCCCAGGTATAGGCAGAACATGTAACTTGATTTTAGTCAATGGAATGTGACGAAAATGTCGGGCTCCGTTTTACATGTGGTATGAGACTCCACTTTAGCAGACTCGAGTGAAAGACTCCTCTCAGGCCTTGAAAAAGCAAGCTGCTTCTGACCAGGGTCACATGGTAGGAAACTGTGGGCAACTTCCAGGAGCCGAGACCCTCAGCCAGACAAATTCAAGGAAATGAATTATGCCAAAAACCTGAACGAGCCAGAAGGCGATTTCCTGCCCAGCCATCTTTTCTAGACGGGAACGCAGCCCAGCCAACCCCTGGATTGCAGCTGTGAGACCCTGAGTGGAGGACCCAGTTAAGCTACACCTGAATTTCTGGCCCACGTGAATCGTGAGATACAAATGTGTGTTGTTTTAAGGCACTACCTCTGTGGTTGTTTGTTATGCAGCAGCAAAAAATGAGTATAAACATGGATAAAAACATAACATTGATAGAAATAAAGCAAGCTGCAGCAAGAGACAATTCTATATACTGCTTAAGCTTACATATAGACAGAGGAAGTAAAAATATAAAGATATGTATTGGAATGATAATCACAATCTCAGGAAAGTGCTTCTGTTTTGGGAGAGGGGGAAATATGAATCAGAGAGGCAAGAATGTTAACAGGGTTTATGTTTTATTTCCTAAGCTGGGTCCCTATGCAGCTTACAAGATATAATGGTATTTATAATACTATTCTCTGTATATTTTTGTCTATCTGAAAGATCCCATCATTTTTTAAAAAGTCTGTCTTTAGCTTTAGGCTCTAGCAGGGATGACGTTGGGTTGACAATGAGTTTTGCTTACTTTACGACATTTTCCAGACTTGTACTTGGCAAGAAGAACCCTTGAAGCAGGTGTGGGCCGGGTATGGGGGAGCAGGGATGGGGGTAGATGGGGGGAGAGAGGGACAGGGATGGCAGCGTGCAAAGGTACCCCAAGGGAGCCCTGTCCCTCAGTCACTCAGGGAACCACCCATGTCTCTTAGGGACCACAGATGGCTTCAAGTGGTGACCTCAGCAGTTCCACAGCAAGACCTTGTCATTACCTGTGGCTTTGCCCTTGCATGGAATGGAACAGTTGCCCACACAGCAGCCTTGCTGTAATCCTACCCTCAGAGAAAACAACAATTAAAAAAACTAAAAAATAAAAACCAAATGTTGGCAGTTAGGCTATTAGGGGGAATCAAAATTGTGTTTAAAAAAAAATAAAAGGTCTGAGTAGCATGGCCTTAGAAGGAAAATTTGAGATGGAGCCCACAACCCAGAGGGTAAGGAAAATTATCGAATTTTCCTATCATTTTTTAGCAGTTAATCATCTTCAGGGAAGAATAGCAGAGTAGTTCTTCTTCTTCTTCTTCTTCTTTTTTTAATACCCATGAGGTTTGGGAGATGTTATGATACCTTGGTTGCACAAAAGAACCTCTAATTCCCAGAGCTGACTTAGGGGGGAATTCCGGAGGTGTGCGGATAATGTTTAGCAGGCAACTCTTCAGGAGGAAGGTCATTTGCCCTGGTATAAATATTCCCGTAATGGCTGATTTTCAAGCTACCAACGAGACATCACTGGATGTGGAGTTGGGAAGAGACGCTCATGGTCAGCTGCTGGAAGCCCACAGGCTGGCTTCATCGTCCTGCTTGTCTCAGTCTGTTGCTATTGTGGGCTACCTGAAGCTGGGTAATTTATAAAGAAAAGAAGTTTATTATACTCAGTCTGTACAAGAAACTTAGCACCAACATCTATTTCTGGTGAGGGCCTAGGAAGCTTTTACTCCCATTGGAAGGGGAAGCAGGTGTGTCATATGGTAAGAGAGGGAGCAAGAGAGGGCAGAGGGTGCCAGGCTGTCTTTAATAACCAGATCTCCAGTGAGCTAACAGAGAGAGAACTCTCTCATCCGTGAGGGGCCCTGACAGCACAAAGTTCATGACAGATGAACACCTACCACCCGGCCCACCTCCAACAGGGGGATTAAATTTCAACATGAAGTGATGCAGGTGGCTCAAGCCTATGATCCTAGCGCTTAGGGAGGCAGAAGTGAGAGGATCATTTGAGGTCAGGAGTTTGAAACCAGTGTGGGCAAGAGCAGTCCCAAGACATCTCTTTTTTTCTTTTGGACTGTCTTTACCAAAAGAAAAAAAAATTAGCTAGGCATGATGTTGTGTAGTTCCAGCTACCTGGGAGGCTGGGGCAGGAGGATGACTTGAGCCCAGGAGTTTGAGATTATGGTGAACTATGATCACACAATGGTAATGCAGTCTGGACAACAAAGTAAGACTCTGTTTCCAACAACAACAACAACAACAACAAAAGTTAAAAAATAACAAGTATCTTTTTTAAAAAGTCAAATTTCAACATGATTATTTGGAAGGGACAAACATCCAAACTGTATCAGTGCCATATTTCCTTCCTAACAAGATGGTAAGCTCCCAGCTGCAGATTCCAAACATCTGTAGAATGACCTCTGTAATTCTCCAGATACAGACGTGTGTGTGTGTGTGTGTGTGTGTGTGTGTGTGTATCCAGTATCTAGTATTCAGAATATATAAAGAACTCTTACAACTCTACAAAAAAAGGCAACCCAAATAAAAAATGCAAAGATGTTTGATATCATCAATCATGCAAAGATGTTTGATATCATCAATCATAATTGAAATGAAAATAAAAACCGTAAGATACCACTATAAGATACTACGAGACACTATAGGATAACTATAATAAAAAAGACAAACTATAAAAAGTGTTGGCAAGGGCATGAAAAAATCCAAATGAACTTATACATTGCTGGTGGAAATGTAAAATGGTGCAACCACTTTGGAAAACTGGCAGTTCCTCAAAAAGTGAAACATAGAATTACCATATGTCCCAGGAATCAATTCTAGTAATAAGTACATATCCAAGATAAATAAAAACATACATCTACATCTACACAAAAGGTTGGACACAAATGTTCATGGCATCATTATTTATAATAGACAAATGCGGAAACAACCCAAATTTCCACCAACTGATAGATGGATAAACAAAATGTGGCATATTGGCCTGGTGTGGTGGCTCATGCCTGTAATCCTAGCACTTTGGGAGGCTGAGGAGGGTGGATTGCTTGAGCTCAAGAGTTCAAGACCAATCTGAGCAAGAGTGAGACAATGCCTGCTAAAAATAGAAAAACTAGCTAGGCATTGTGGCACATACTGGTAATCCCAGCTACTCTGGAGGCTGAGGCAAAGAATTGCTTGAGCCCAGGGGTTTGGGGTCACTGTGAGCTATGATGCCACAGCACTGTACCCAGGGTGACAAAGTGAGACTCTGCCTCAAAAAACAAACAAACAAAAACCCCCAACCAACCAAACAAACAAACAAAATCCCCCCAAAACGAAATGTAAAATTTCTATATGATGAAATATTATTCAGCCATAAAAAGAAATGAAGTATTAATATATGCTACAATATGGATAAAACTTAAAAACTTTCAGTGAGTGAAATCAGGCACAAAAGACAGCGTACTGTATAACTCCATTCATGCAAAATGTCCAGAGGAGGCAAATCCATAGAGACACACAGCACATTAGTGGTTGTCATGGCTGGGGCAGGGGGAAATGGGAAGTGATGGTAATAGGAGTGGGGTTCCTTTTGGGTTTGATGAAATGTTCTCAGATTAGATAATAGTGACGGCTACACCAGCTTGTGAATACAGACTAAAGAACCACTAAATCATAGACTTTAAAAGGATGAATTTTATGGTATATGCATTATAAGTATTTTAATAAAAATATGTATGTGACTATGTCAGGGCTTTGAGAATAATAAGACAAAGCAAATCAGTAGAATAGTAAATATCTAGTTTGCAATTATAAAACTATTTTATGATTATGCAATTTCCATGATTTTATCTCCTTTGGCCCTCTTGGTCTAAATGACTTATTGTGTAGCTCAGCGCTTCCCAGCTTTGGCTGTACACTTGCACATTTTAGAACCACCTTAGGAGCTTTTAGAAAATACGGTTCAGGCTCGGTGCCTGTGGCTCAAGCGGCTAAGGCACCAGCCACATACACCTGAGCTGAAGGGTTCGAATCTAGCCTGGGCCTGCCAAACAAACAATGATGGCTGCAACCAAAAAATGGCCGGGAATTGTGGCGGGTGCCTGTAGTCCTAGCTACTTGGGAGGCAGAGGCAGGAGACTCGCTTGAGCCCAGGAATTAGAGGTTGCTGTGAGCTGTGATGCCACAGCACTCTATTCAGGGTGACAGCTTGAGACTCTGTCTCAAAAAGCATAAAAATAAAAATAAAAATTAAAATAGAAAATACGGTTCTTAGGCCTGGACGATGGACAATTAAATCAGAATAACTTGTTCTCCTGCACCCAGCACTGCTAATTTCTTTTATTAAAGCTTCCCAGGTGATTTCTATGTGCTACCCAGACTGGGAGAACTAGGGAAGACCAAGACCTGGGCAACACTGGGTTGGATCACATGGTGATCCTTTAGCAAGCCTTTTTTTGTTTGTCTTAAGTCAGGTTTATTGAGGTATGATTTATATATATTAAAATCTACCCTTTTTAAACGTATAGTTCAATGAGTTCTGACAAATGTATAAAGACGTATGACAATCATCACGACCATGGTAGAGAACTTTCCCATCAGTCCCCTAAATTCCTTTGTGTCCTTCTGCAACCAGTTCCTCCCCCTGCATATTAGATGCCCACACTAGAACACTGTACCATGTTAAAAAGCATGTCCTTGAACGTATTTGTAAGAAAATGTAGACAAATTTACCATGTAAGGAGAAAAGAGAACAATTCTCCATGTATTATCTTAATTATTTAATTTTTTATACATGTACATAGATATGTACATCTCTACATGTGTAATTTGTAGAAAAATATCAATTACAGAAAATATTAGTTTTCATTTTCATATTTGTCTACATTTTCCAGTTGGTCTATAACAATAAATTACTTTTGTAATGAAAATAGCAACCTACAGGCAAGCGATGTGTAAAGAGTCTCCTAAGAACCAAACTGTCATCCCTACAAGGTTCCAGGCTCCTAGCTGCAAATTCAGCCCTCGGATCCCACACATTTCACACCATTGGCTCGTAGCAAACTGTTACTGTTGAAAGAGAATAATAAGAAGATACTGACTTCGCCTGAGATGGATATCAAAAAATATTGACCCAAGAGAAGAAAATATTAACAGGAAAGAATCAAGGTCTTTCATTGCCTTGAAGGGAGTAATAAAACTTCCTCTTTGCTGAATTCCATATTCTGTTGTCTATTTTTATAGGTACTTGCAACATATAAAGTCAAAAATGGCTCATCTCTGTATGCACTATTAAAGACTTGAAATCAGAATCTACTACAAAGGAAACAGGGACAGATGATCCTCTGGGTACAGAATAAATATAGTTCGTAGAGGGAGAGAGAGAGTGAGAGAGCAAGAGAGAGCGAGCGATAGAGTCTCAGATAGATAGATATCTCAGTAGAGGTCTGTTCAGGTTTGGTTTCAGTTCCTTTTGATTCAGCAGGATCCTAATTAAAGATATTAAGACACATCCCCCAAGCAGCTCAAACAAACCCAAAACAGCTGAGACCAGCTCTAGGTCTCCAAACTAGATACAAATGATTCAGGGCTCCTCAGAGCCAGAACGTAAGTCTACTGGGTTTTCGACGATTTCTTAGGACAAGTACAATTAGAGATGACTACAGATGACAGCAGTTGGAATGCTTTTTCCTACAGTTTTCTCAAATAGAAGAAGATGGTATAATAACATGTTGGTTGACACACCATTTGAACCAGTGGCTTTTTTCCAGGTTGTTCCAGAATAGGTTGTGCTATTTGGACAGAATAGTTTCATGTTAAACTATTCCCTAGTTTGTGTATAGGCTGTTGTAGCATTTTTCCATTGTTCCATAGCAAACTTTTCCAAAATGTAGTAACTTAAGAAAACCATTTATTTGCTCATAGTCCTGTGGTTGGCAATCTGGGCTAGGCTGAGCTGAGATACCTCACCTGTACTGTCTGGGCTCACTCATATGTCTGGGGCCTCAGCTACCATAGCCAGGCTTCTCTCCTAGGGGGAGAGATCAGAAGCTGCAAGGTCACTTAAGGCCCAAGATCAGAATGATAATGTCACTAAGTTATAGTCTACTGGGGAAAGGAAATCACAAACCTGGACCAAGTTCATGCAGGAGGGAAACAGACTCAACTTCTTGGGAGGAACTGCAAAGAATCTACCATGGACTCACACCCCGAAGACAATTCAGTGGAACTAAAAGGACAGAAAGCTTCAGAATCAAGCTTCCCTGTCTTCAAATTGGCAGGCCGTGGCTCTCCGTTTCCGCCTGGTGTTTCCTACATAGCTCTCTCCATCTTCTCAGCAGCATTCCAGGAAAGTGCATGGCTACTAAGAAATGTGCTGATCAATGTTGTATCCTTTAGAATGCTTGAAGCTCTAAGGAATAAACTACTTTCTTACAAGGGAGTTCGAAATCGGAGCACTTGAGAGGTAGTTAATTCAGCAGCTTAGCAACATCACCAAACCCCCAGATTCCTTCCATTTTCTGTTCTGCCATCTTTGGTGTGTTTTCTTTGTCTTTGACCAGCACCCCTTATGGTTGGCCACTGTTGTAAAGCCACAGTTGCAGGTGTTCTGTGCAGATATAACATTATCCATTTCTTCTTTGGGTCATTTTTTTTTTCGAATGAAGGAATGTTTCTTTGAATCCTTGTCAGTATCCTTTTCCTATGTCTCATTGACCCCCAAATTCACTGCATATTCTTGGCTACATTAGTCCCTGGCCAGAGCAATGAAATTACTCTGGTTGGCTTAGATCAGCAAATGGGCCCAGACTCTAACAAAACCCAAGATCAGGAGGAGGTGAGTAGATATCAAAATAAAATTGGGATATCAAACAGATACCTGCACTCAGATGTTCATTGCAACTGATTCACAATAGCAAAGAAGTGGAATCAGCCTAACTGCCCATCGACAGATGAATGAATAAAGAATGTGTTATATATACACAATGGAATACTATTCAGACATATACAAGAATGAAATCATGTCTTTTGCTGCAACCTGGATGGAACTGGAGGCCATTATCTTAGGTGAAAAAGACACATGCTTCATGTTTTCACTTATAAGCAGGAGCTAAATAATGTGTACCCCTTCGTAGAGATTAGAATGATCGACAATGGAGATTAGGACAGCTGAGGCCTGTGGGGAAATTACTGAAAATTAATGGGAAATTACTTAATGTGTACAGGTAGGTTATTCCAATGACTGGTACCCTAAAAGTCCTGACTTCATCACTGTATGAGATATATCAGTGCAACAAAATTACATGTGCACCCTATAAATTTATACAATTAAAAAATTGAAATAATATAACTTAACAAAATTTGGGTTCTCTTGTAAAAGAGGAAGGATGAGATTTTGGGGGAGGCAGACAGAACAGTGCCTGACATTGTGTTTTAGGCCCAATATATTTGGGGAATTCGCTTTGTCCCTGGGCGTTGTGAGGAATAAATCTGTCGTGATGGAATTTCAGGGTACTTAGCATGTACTTTGTAATACTATAGGCACCCAGTCCTCATTCTCCATGAGCTCATGCTGAAGCCGAGGAGACTCCACATGGACACATCTAACAGCTCGCCCACACTGCAAGTATCCATATCCAGATGAGGGATTCTGAGAAGAAATCCTCTAACTCTGGTTAACCTTTATCCAAAATGTTAATTATATTCTCCAATATCAAGAAATAGGACTCCTTGAAGCAATGGCTGATTCTAGAGATGGGGGGAGAAGTGCCATATGAGCCTGGGATATGTATCTTGCTGTGCCAGGAAGTAAGGAAATTCTCAAGGAGATGATGGAGCACGTTAAAAGCACCAGGGAACCAGTCTGAAAGGCTCCCCTGGCCAAATCTGGGGCAATTTGAGAAAATAAATAATGATAGTAAAGGAATATAACCTGTAGAATAGGAAAAGAATGTGAGTCAGTTTGAATATAGGTAAATAAAACAATTAATTCATAAAATGAAGACGAGAAAGAAAAAGCCCTTCTTTATAGTAAATTCCATCTAGTGAACATAAAAAGAAAGACAGAATGAGCAAAACTACTATTTGACAGCTATGATAATAGTAACTGTTTCAGGCAAGAATCACAAGGGGTGTTTAAACTAGTGGGTGAAAATATAAAAAAGAAACGGGATGTTTACACGGTTTGAAAATGGTCTTTCCATAATATAACTATTAAATGAAAGGGGGAAAATATTACCATAGAGAAGCCCGCAGAGATCACGTTAACCAAGTGATGCAAGTGATGCAACATGGGCACAGACTGTGTCGAAGGCTGTGCTGAGGACACACTGCTCCTGGAGAGGTCCTGCCAAAAACATATAACCTAAATCCACGCATGAACACACACCAGGCAAATGCAAAGTGAGGACATTCTGCAGAAGAACTGACTTTTGTTCTTCAGAAATGTTAAGATCCTGAAAGACAAAGACTGAAGAGTTGTTCCAATAGGCAACTAAACGCAGTGAATGTTCCTGGATCAAACTCTGGGTCAGGGCATTAGAGAGACAGTCAATGGAATTTGAATACAGTCTGTAAGTTAGACAATAGTATTATGTCGGTATTAGTTCCTGACTTTTACTGTATGGAGGTTATGGAAGAGTATGTCCTTGTCTGGGGGAAATATTATACACTGAAGTTCTTTAGCAATAAAGGGGTAAAACGGTAAAAAAAAAATTATCAAAGGTTGGTAATGATTTTAATGCAACCAACTGATGAAAAGCAATCCTTTAAAATGTGATTACAGTTGTCCCTCTATATCCTCAGAGAGTTGGTTCCAGGATCCCCTTGGATACCAAAATTTGTGGATGCTCAAGTCCCTTGTTTAAAATTGTGTAGTATTTGCAAAGCCTCCTGTATACTTTAAATCATCTCTAGGTTACTTATAATATCTACTACAATGTAAATGCTATGTAAGTAATTGTTACACTATATTTTTTACTTGTGTTTTTTATTGTTGGATTGTTTTTATTGTTTTTTTTTGAATATTTTTCATCCACTGTTGTTTGAATCTTTGGATGCAGAACTTCCAAGTACAAAGGACCCTTTTTAAAAACACAATTCACAGAACATAAAATTCATCATTTAAGAATGTATAATCCATTGGTATTTAGGACATTCACAATGTTACACAATCATCACTTCTACCTAGTTTTAAAACATCTTCATTCTCCAGTAGGGAACCCTGCTTCCATCAAGCACTCTGCTCCCCTTCCTCCTGCTCCCAGAACTGGCAACTAGTAATCTTTCTAACTTAATGGATTTACCTAGTCTAGATATTTTATGTAAATTGAATCGTATAATATGTGACACTTTGGTTTGGCTTCTTTTACTCAGTGTGTTTTCGAGATTCACCCACCCTGTAGCATGTATCAGTATTTCATTCTTTTTTATGGTTCAGTAATATTCCACTGTATGGACATACCACATTTCTTTATGCATTTATCAGTTGATGGGAATTTGGGTTGTTTCCATCTTTTGGCTATTGTAAATAGTGCTGCTATGAGCACTTGTGTATAAGCTTTTGGTTTTTGGGTCTTTTGGTATAAACCTAAGAGTGGAATTGCTGAGTCACGCAGCAGTTCTATATAACTTTTTGAGGGACTCTTGAACTAATTTATATGGTGGTTGCATCATTTTTTATTCCCATCAGCAATGTACAAAGGTTTCAGTTTTTCTCTGTCCTCACCAACATCACTAAATATATTATTGAAAACAGTTTTCCTGGGACTCTAATAAAGAATTTATGGAAGTCTAAGTTTATAAATCTTTTAGGAAGTCATTTTGACACACAACTTGTATTTTTTTTTTTTTTTTGAGATAGGGTCCCACTCTGTTGCTCAGGCTAGAGTGCTGTGGCATCAGCCTAGCTCACAGGAACCTCAAACTCCTGGGTTCAAGTGATTCTCCTGCCTCAGTCACCAAAGTAGTTGGGACTACAGGTGCCTGCCACAATGCAGGCTGATTTTTTTATTTTTAGTAGAGATGGAGTCTTGTTTTTGTTCAGGATGGATACTAAATTCCTGAGCTCAAGGGATCCTCCTGCCTAGGCCTCCCAGAGTACTAGAATTATAGGCATAAGCCACTGTGCCTGGGCCACAGCTTAGAATTTTTTTTTTTTTTTTTAAGAGACAGAGTCCCACTTTGTCCTTCTTGGTTGAATGCAATGGCTCTCACAGCTCACAGCAACCTCCACTCCTGGGCTTAGGCGATTCTCTTGCTTCAGCCTCCTGAGTAGCTGGGACTATAGGCACCCACCACAATGCCTAGCTATTTTTTTTTTTTTTTGTAGTTTGGCCGGGGCCAGGTTTGAACCTGCCACCCTCAGTATATGGGGCTGGAGCCCTATTCACCAAGCCACAGGCACCACTCAACACAGCTTAGAATTTTAAAGTTGTTAATAATGCAGAAAATCCAGTGCTTTCCTGTACTCAGAGTACCTGGTTATTCTGGGAGCCACATGTACTCGAACTCACAGTTTTAAGGTCCTATTCCCTTGTTCCCCTTATGCTGTAGAACATTCCCATTTTCCTTTATTTCTTGATTTTCTGTCTGTAACACACACAGCTTTCCTCCTCACCACCTACCCACCCAGTAATTATCCTCAACTCCCAAGTCTTATTAATATGCCAGCCAGTAGGAAAAACCATCAAGAGAATTAACAAATGCCCAAATTGCCCCCATTCCAATCTGATAAGATCTAATAGAACTTACCAAGGCTCGCCCTTAGCAGGACAAATACCAATTCTGCCAGGTGGATTCCTGTTGGTCTGGTCTCTAGGAGACCCCTGCTTGTTATGAAAACCTAGCAGTTTTTCAATCAAGCAGACTGCATATGTCTTACCAGAAATTTAGTGATTCTGGTGTGGTGAAAAGAACAGTAAATCTGGGTTGTAGGCCATATCTGTCATTCATGACCTTTTCAGCATTTCCTACTGAGTTTCTGTCATGTGCAAGGTATTAAATTATAGTGGACAGATCACTTGTCATGCCTAAGTTTCAAATCTGTAACATGGAAAAGAGAACATATTTGCCTGGGATCTGATACTCTTGCCATTTCAACTGAAAATAATTCTGTGAGTATGAATTTGAGAAACTGTCTTGGTAGGTGGGGACAGCAATTCCTAGAAGTAGGAATATAACAAATGAGTAAACATTTCCAAAATATTTGTGAGATTGCAAAAAAATTTGCCATTTACAATCATCATTTCATAAACTCCCCCAAATTTCAGAAGAACAAAAATCTCAGAATGAAAGGCAATCCTGTGACTTAAATGCGTCTTTACTTTCTGTGTTATTAGCTTTGCTTTTTCAATTTCTAGAGAACCAGTGGCTGAGAGAAAAGAAATCCAAAGAAGTGGAAATTCTCTCTCCCATGTACATCTCAACAATGTGCATTCTGAAGGGTTTCTCATTTCTCTGTCACCAATTAGAAATTTGCGAATCAAAAGCTCTTGGCCACCGGCTTGAGCATTTTGGAAGTGTAATGAGCCTCTACAGCCACAAGAGGGCAGAGCTCAGCCTGAGGTCCGCAAGCGAGGATGCCGGACCCGTCACCTCGGTGCATTTCTTGCGTGTGTCTCCAGAAGGCGCTGCAGCTCCCATCAGCTGCTGCCAACGACCTCTCAACCTTGTTAACCAGCCTCGCGGCTGCTGGCAGTCATAATAGTTCCTTGTCTGAACTGGTCTGGAGAGTCTGCCGTATTTGAGAGGCAAATTTAGGGTGCAGTACCCTGCTTTCCTCAAGACCCTGCCCTGCATGGGAAGTGCAGGAGGAATTTTCCTCTATGTAATTAAATGCTGTGACTTGAATTCATTAGTGGCATAAAAAATACATTTATGAAGTCCTTCAGGATTGTTGCACTCTTCTGAGCGTGGAATAAACAGATGGTGCCGGTCAGGGTTGAGTGACCTATCAAAAATGTTGAGGGAAAGTCTCCTGCTGTCCGTCAATTTACTCAGGGACAGCAGGTGATATTCCCCTTTCCTTCACCCAAAAAGACAGGGCATCAACTTGGAACTTTCTCCAAATTCTTACCCACATGTTCTTGTTTTCCTCAACCCTGTGAGGAAAACACAGGTTGTTATCCTGAAAACACAGGGTTGTAGTATCCCAATTTTATTATTGTTCTAAAACTAAACCTTGTGTTTTTTTAAACCCAAATTTTGTTTTAATGATATTCAATTTTCCAAAGTTAAATTGATGTTAAAAACACGAAACACCACTGAAGAGCTTGCCATGAGAAGGAAAATTCCCTATTCTATGCCTTCCCACACTCTACTCGTGGTTCTGCAACTAGAGGTGAGCTTAGGGAAGGAACTCTTAGCTGTTTGTATTTTCAGGATTTCTTGGAGTCATGACTGTGTCTCCAACTGATGTATTCATGCCATTACTTCTTGGTTTATCAAACCTAGAGACCATCAGATGAGTTTGTTCATAGTAAAAGAGGATTTAGCCTTTTTTAGGAAGACTTTCAGGATACCTGTTTTGAAGACAAGAAACCTGAAACTCGTGAGGTTCAAGGAACTTGTCCCAGGTCCCATAACCAAGAACTGTCAGCATGGGAATTAGGGCCTGGATCTCCTAACTCTAGAATCCTTGTACTTTCTACCACTGGGTAGGGGGAGACCACTAGAAAAATGCTGATCACCCTCCAGGGCTGTGTTATGTGTCAGGACCGATGTAATAAGACTCCTTAAAATAGGGTTGCCAGATAAAATACAGCCTGCCCAGTTAAATTTGAATTTCAGATTAAGAACAAATACCTTGTTTGTTAATGTATGTCCTAAATATTTTTTGGGATATACCTACTAAAAGATGCATGGAATATACTTGCAATGGCAAGGGAGAAAAGATTTCTTTCCTCACTCATTGCTACATTCATAGCTAAGATCCCTGTAACAAAAGGTAGATTAACAAGAGAGGATTTTAACAAATATATTTGAAATAATTTCTATGTGACATGGCAGCTGAGGGTGTCACAACTAAAGCAAGGAGACAGCCTCTGGAATGGTAGAAGGTATTGACATGAATCTGACAAAGGACTGATAACTAGAATCTACAAAGAGCTCAAAGTAATCAGCAAGAAAAGAGCAAACAACCCCATTTCTTTATGGGCAAGAGACTTGACCAGAAACTTCTCTGAAGATGACAGACGAATGGCCAGTGAACGCATTAATCTACATGTGAATCTGCATGAAGAAATGCTCTTCATCTTTAATCATCAGTGAAATGCAAATCAAAACCGCTTTGAGATAGCACCTAACTCCAGTGAGACTAGCCCACATCACAAAGTCCCAAATCTGCAGATGCTGGCATGGATGTGGAGAGAAGGGGACACTTCTACACTGCTGGTGGGACTGTAAACTAATACAGCACTTTCTTTTTTTGTAGAGACACAGTCTCACTTTATCGCCCTTGGTAGAGTGCTGTGGCGTCACACAGTTCACAGCAACCTCCAACTCCTGGGCTTAGGCGATTCTCTTGCCTCAGCCTCCCGAGTAGCTGGGAGTACAGGCGCCCGCCACAACGCCTGGCTATTTTTCTGTTTTGCAGTTCGGCCGAGGCCTGGTTTGAAACTGCCACCTTTGGCATATGGGGCCGGCACCCTACTCGATGAGCCACAGGCACTGCCCCCAAATACAGTATTTTTTGAAAGAAGTATGGAGAGTTCTCCAAGAACTAAAAGTCAATCTTCCACTTGATTCCACAACCTCATTAGTAGGTATCTACCCAGAACTAAAATCATTTTACCACAAGGATATTTGCACCAGAATGTTTACTGCAGCTCAATTCACAATTGCCAAGATATAGAACCAGCCCAGATGCCCATCAACCCATGAATGGATTAACAAACTGTGGCATATGTATACCATGGAATATTATTCAACCACAAGATGGAGACTTTAAATCTTTTGTGTTTACCCGAATGAAGTTGAAACACATTCTTCTTAGTGAAGTCTCTCAAGAATGAAAAAAAAAATATCCAATGTATTCAATAGTAATATGAAGCCAATATATAAACAACTACACTCCCACACAAAAGAAAAAAAATAAGTATAATGTAACAAGGGGGGAGGAGAGAGGGCGATGGGTGGGTTCTCACCTAATGTGCACAATGTGAGGGTGTTCATCATGCCCCCAGGCTCAACTACAACTTGAACTTAGAATTGAAAGCAATGCAACCTAAACATTTCTACCCTCATATTAATCTAAAATTAAAAAAAAAAAATTTGTGTGACCTGGGACACTTCAGAAATGAAGATGCAAAGAAATAGGGAAAACGTATATTTTCATGGACACAGTTCCTATGTGTTTGTGTATCTAAGTTTGATTGGACAACAAGTGTATAATCTAATGGTATTAAACAAAAAGACACTTTAAAAGGCCTGCTTATTCCAATTCTTGGTGTGTCTGTCTTCAGAGATATGCATATTCCTTTCCTCCAGGAATAGGGTGGGTCCTCTCTGGAGTGAGAGATTTATGATCTACTTCAGGGGAGAAGGGAGGGGAAAGTGAAACTTTGCTTCTGTTGTTTTCTCAAAGCCTAAGTACCATTCGATAGGACAGCGTGTCCTGAACCCCATCACAATTCTACCTTAAATCTATGATATCAATCTAGGCTTCTACTTACGCTGGTTTTAGAGCTCTGCAGCTGCAGCTATAGTAATAGGCTTATGATTAATCCATGACAAAGGAATTGTTTCTGAGACAGGCATTATTCATGATTTTTACATAGATAAAATGGGCAAGAGGCAAAACTAAAATATATAATGTTTATAGATACAGACATATGAAGTAAAATTACAAAGACAAGCAAGTGGATTGGTAACACCAAATTCAGATGCATAGTTATCTGGTATGGGTGGAATAGGTCATGAGGAGAGGCACATGGTGGCTTCTGAGGCAAATTGGTAGTGAGATGTAGTATATTCCCGTGTACTCTTTATATATTTACTAAAAAAAAAAGAAAACAATGAGCATGTCTCTATTCTGAAATGAGACAGACCTAGCTTCCAATCCCAGCTCTAGCCTATCTGAGCTCTAGCTTCATCTACAGAATGAGAATAGTACTGTGTGATGGGTAGAGAGACACCGTGTGAGAACAGCGGAGGGTCTACGTACAGCACGACTTTAGGAAATGCTATCGACAAGTCCATGTGCGGCTGTTACCTTCTTAGCTAAACTCTCTCCCTAAAATTTTGAAGAAATCTCCTGAAACTGTGCATAGTTTTGAATGCTGAAATGCTTCGTACACATAAGCTGTAGACCTTTCAGAAACGGATTTGTGAGTGAATGAGTGGTGTCCAGAAAGAGAAGAGCTAAAAGGAAAGTCAGTTCTTAGTTAATGTTAAGTTCTAGCTTCAAAGCGCAGGTCACAGGGAATCAATGAGGAAAAGACTTCTGATTGGAACAGGCAATCATTTGCCACGGACATGCAAAGACTACATTATTTTCCTTAATTGGACACTCTCAGAAGCCCCACCGGATATACAGATTTTTAGCAAAATTCTGAATCATGATTTTTTTTGTGTTTTGCATTTTCCACTGTTTTGTATACTTCATATTCCCTCATATAGTGAGCCTTTGGCTTAAAAAAAACAAAAAAAAAGACCAACTGTCCTTGACTGAAGAACTTGCTTTAAGCCATAATTTCATGTTAAACAAACAGTGCCTTTTTTCAGTCAGGGAAAGAGAAGCTTCAAACTAAGAATGACAATCAGAGGATGTTTCTTTCTTTCTTTCCTTTTTTTTCCAGAGACAAGAGTCTGTTGCCCAGGGTAGAGTGCCGTGGCATCAGCCTAGCTCACTGAAACCTCAAACTCCTAGGCTCAAGCCATCCTCCTGTCTCAGCCTCTTGAGTAGCTGGGACTACAGGTGTGTGACACAATGTCTCTCTAATTTTTCTTTTTTTTATTTTGTAGAGAAGGGGTTTCACTCTTGTTCAGGCTGGTCAGGAACTCCTGAGATCAAGGGATCCTCCTGCCTCGGCCTCCCAGAATGCCAGGATTTACAGGTGGGAGCTACAGTGCCTGGCCTGGCCAAGGATTTTTTCCTGAGACTATTCAGAATTGGTAGAAAAGGGGAATTCGCCTTATCAATTTAGTAAGAAATATTCTACAAAAAATATTATTTTTATGTATCTTGCATCAAGAGTTAAAATATTCTGGGACTAAAATGTTCAAACTCAGTAGTAATACAATAACATGAATCAAAATAATACTAAAAAATCACTTCAACCTGAAAAATTTTGATAAGTCAGTGCTGCCAAAGGTATAATGAAGTGGGCATTCTTGTACTTCGGTAGTAGCAAAGTAAATTGGGACAATACTCAGAAGAGTAATTTGTTAGTACATGTTAAGAGCTCTAGATCTGTTATATTTCCTTAAAAACTCTCAGAGACATTGCCTCAGTCAATAAGGAACACCCCTCCTTCTTCCTCAGAAGTTAATTCCAGTTCATAGAATAAATGTGCATGGATGTTTATCAAGTATTTATGATAACGGTGAAAAAGTGAGGTACCTAAATGTTCATCAGTCGGGGAATGACAAGGTAACATTGTGCATTCATACTGTGGGGGATCAACCCTTTAAAAGTACATTTACCAAGATTTTAAAGAAAAGAGAAAATGCAAACAATTTTATATTAAATGAAAAAAAGCAATATACAAATGATACAAAATTATCTCAACTATGCAAAAATATATATTTCTAAAAACATTGGAATAAAAGAAAACAAAATACTGATAAATGTTAATTTTTAAGTTATGAGACTGTAAATGATTTTCATTTTCTTCTTTATATGTTTCTTTAATTTCCAAATTTTCTACAATGAGCACTATTATCATTATCATAAAAACCCAAAAGGTATGTTAAAAAATTCTGAGGCAGTGGTGTATTTCCATGTTGGTTATATATGAATTGACCTGTCTGAAAGGAAGAAAGAAATCTGGTGGCACAGGTATGATATGCCATTTTCACTTCCTTAAAGAGGTTTAAAATGGCATTTTCTGAGGAAAAAAAATGTACATCTTACAGTATCATGAAGTTGCATAATTTCACTATACTTAGAGAACCCCGGTGCCTGCATTAAATAAAAGTCATGTTTTTCTTATTGGTATATAAAATTACATAAATTTCTTGTCCCTTGGGAGAGCATGCAATTTGTAATGCCTATCATATTATGCTATTAAGCCCATCTCTGTTAATAAGATCTATAATTATTAGGCAGAAGGCATAATGAGGTTGGCTGATTACAAAGCAGGGTGAAACCAAGTTTTTCTAAGCCTTTGACATTTTCTGGTGATAGCCATTGATTAGAGGCACTGTTATTTTAAAGTAATTTTTGTAAAAAAAAAGGATATATTTACAGAACATTAATTGATGAGTTTACATTGCTTAAGAACTTTAAATTTCTTATTTGGGCACTTTTCTCTCTCTTTCTTTGGAATTTTGGGGTAGTGTCTTAGTACATTTAGTGTTGCTATAGCACAGAATACCCAAGACGGGGTAGTTTATAAAGAAAAGAAGTTGGCTCGGCGCCTGTGGCTCAACGGGCTAAGGCGCCAGCCATGTACACCTGAGCTGGCGGGTTCGAAGCCTGGGCCCGCCAAACAACAATGACGGCAACCAAAAAATGGCTGGGCGTTGTGGTGGGCACCTGTAATCCCAGTTACTCAGGAGCCTGAGGGAAGAGGAGCTCTCAGGCCCAGGAGTTTCAGGTTTCTGTGAGCTATGATGTCACGCACTCTGCCCTGGGCAACAAAGTGAGACTCTGTCTCAAAAAAGTTAAAAAAAAAAGCAAAAGAGTCAGTTAGAATGGCACAGCATACACTCCTGTTTACATTGAATGCCCTTTGCAAAAATGGTCCAATGGGCAGGCTAGAATGGCAGTACATGTACCACTGTTCAGATGCAATGCTGTTTGCAAAACAGGTTAGGTTAAAGAAAGGCCAACATGAACATAAAAGGGAAATGCCATAATATCTTTAACTTTCCAAGACTGTTCTTCAGCATTTGCTGTGAGGCACTTATCATGTCAGAACTCTAAAGATAGTTTCATATTAATTAGGAATGTTCATAAAGTCATCAAGTTCATATATCACCTTTTAAAACTATCATTTGATCCTAGAAGTCTCGCATATTATAAAGGAAATATAAGGTTTTTTAGGTTATTTGAAAAACTTTTTGGTTTAATATCGATTGAGGGGCAGTGCCTATGGCTCATCGAGTAGGGCGCCGGCCCCATATACCAAAGGTGGCAGGTTCAAACCCAGCCTAGGCTGAACTGCAAAAACAGAAAAATAACCGGGCGTTGTGGTGGGTGCCTGTAGTCCCAGCTACTCAGGAGGCTGAGGCAAGAGAATCGCCTAAGCCCATGAGTTGCAGGTTGATGTGAGCTGTGTGACGCCATAGCACTCCACCAAGGGCGATAAAGTGAGACTGTCTCTACAAAAAAAAAAAAAACCAACAAAAAATAAAATTGATTGAATATTATTTTATGTTGGAGATTCGTACTTTGTTTTGCTGGTATACAATATTAATGCATGTACTATTGCATTGTTCATTAATTGTTTCATGGATGTTGGCTTCTACCCCCAACTAGATTCAAAATAGCAGTGGGCAGGAGCTATGTCTTACATTCTTTTTGTATCCTTCATAGCATCACACACAATGTTGAAAACAGAGAGCCCATTTATAAAGAAGAGGGAGGCCCAAGACTAGAGAGAGAGAAAGCACTTGAAAATGGAAATCTGAAATGAGACTAGGGATGTCATTGGAGCCTGAAAGAACATTCTAGGGCTGAACTTAAAGGTCTAAGGTCCAGAGACCCTGCAATATGCTGCTATCCAGGAGAAGCCTTTATAGGTGGGGCTCTGTGTGACTTCCAGAAAGATTTTTGCTAAGTATGGACTCCTCACATTAAGTGAGGCTTTATTAAGTTTTTGTACTGGTGCATTCATGTTTGAAATGCAGCCTAATGTTCTTATTGAGTACACAAAAAGGAAACAGACTTATTTTGTATTCTTAATTCCTTGGAGTTTTATTTTGAACTTGATCGAATCAACTACCCAAAGATGCTATGAGTTGCTTTATATGTAACACTCATATAGTACAGGGTATCTCTTCCAAATATTGGTAAAGGATCATTTCAAAACTAGTCAATTGTATCTTACATGAAGGCCCGCAACTATCATCTTTAGCTACCATTATATTTGCACCAAAAGAGCGAATATTTAAAAATTCCTCCAGAATAAATACTTCATGCCAATTCTCATCAGTTCCTTAGGCAAGATTTCACCTTGATAAACTTTAAAGTTTGAGTCTAATAGCGTATAATTCTTTGCTGTTTTTGTTTAACTACTAGCTTATTTGACAAACATGCTCCCTGAAAGGCATCCCAAAAGGATTTGAGAGATAAATGAAACAAAGGACACGTTTAGGGCCATAGTTGTGAATGATATACGTTGCTATAACACATTTATATGTGAATCACAATGCCTCAAGCTAAGTATTATGTTGAGAAGAACTGTTGGAATTTGAGCGCTGCCAGAGTGTATTTGTTAAGCTAGTGTTTCTCAGCTGCAAACTCACCCTTTGATACTCTGTTTTGTGAGCTGTGACTCTGCAAACCTTTCCTTGCTGGTTGTTCCTTTGCTTTGCCAGTTGGGCGCGCGCGAGAGAGTTGGAGGCTTGGGGAGTGGGATGAGGTACTCTCTTTTCTGTTTGCTTCCTTTTTTTGATGCTGAAGCATCACCTTGGGCGTGTTACTTTGCTTGGTTGCAGCAGTCCCTTCCAGAAGTAGCGGTTGATTTCAATTTGCCAATTTACTAGGATTCTATGAGACTCACGCACTTACCATCCACAGTCAAGAAGGGGACCTCTTCCCCCTTCCCTCAGAGGTCTGGGACCCAGCTCCCAGGGATGCTGTCGCAGATTTCTGAAGCACTAGAAATAAATACCAACAGCTTCACTTCTCAGAGGTCTGAATTCCAGTCTGTGGTGCTCATTCTCCAAGGTTCTGAGAAGTTTCAATAATTCCGACCTCTTTCTTGAGTTCCTTAGTCCTATGGGGAATAGCAAAACCCTTGCGTGCTGTCTCCCATACCCTACTGATCCTTTTTTTGCCTCTTCAGTTATTTAGTATCTGGCTAGTAGTCCCCTCCTCCCCCTCCCACTTTTTTTTGAGGCAAAGCCTCACTCCGTTGCCCAGGCTAGAGTGCTAGGGCGTCAGTCTAGCTCACAGCAACCTCAAGCTCCTGGGCTCAAGTAATCTTCCTGCCTCAGCCTCCTGAGTAGCTGGGACTGCAGGTGCCTGCCGCAATGCCTGGCTAATTTTTATATTTTTAGTAGAGACGGGGCCTTGCTCTTGCTCAGACTGGTCTTGAACGCCTAAGATCAAGGGATCCTCTTGCCTTGGCCTCCCAGAGTGCTGGGATTATAGGTGTGAGCTAACGACCCTTTATATTCCATTTTGTTAAACTAACTGGTACAATTTCTCCTTTCTTTCTGGATCATGGCTGATAACAGCTTTCTAAAACAGTAAGATTGGGGTTGATGGGTTCTTCATAGAATGCACAGGACTAATTGCTAAAAAATGTCCTTGCAGACAAGGGGGAGAAATTACTTCTTAATTTCTGGCTCGGGGGACTTTCCTCAAAGCTCAGTGAACTGGGATATACAAGAAACTGATTTCAAAATACACATATTTAACCTGATTTAAAAAACACACACATATTTTTTTTCTCCTCACTTGCATAAAAGTTTCTTGTAGAAACTCCCATTCGTAAAAATCATGTGATACATCCAGACATTCTGTAAGATTCTAATGACATGTTACAAAAACAAACTGTTTATCGATATAAACATGACCTCATTGGCTCCAGGCTTAAAATGGAAAAGAGTTAATTAAAGAAAAAATTTTACAAAATTTTTTAATTCAGTTGTAAGTAACTAATGAAAACCCATTGTGTGTTAACATAAATAAGATATTTTAATGAAAAATAGCTAAATTTTCAAAACCGCCAACAATTTAGAGAGGTAAGAGGCAAATTTAAAATTTTTGAGAATCTCTTAACTGTCTGGCTTAATAAAAGACAGTAGGATCTTCATATATGTCTCTGCATTCAATCAATTGAAATGTATTATTCTTGTGCAATATATGAAAAAAGTATTACCACACACAGATGCATAGTGCATTATGGGAGGAGTATTTTAATAGCCTTTTCAAAGTGTTATAGACAACCTTCTTTACTATTGCCCCCAAATTTGACAGGTGATAGTTTCCTAAAAATTACTTGCAAAGTTAAATATAAAAACACACTAATAAACTTAATTTTTCTACAGATATGTTGAGATATAACTGACATACGATAAATCACATGCATTTGAAGTGCATGATTTAGTGAGTTTTGACATAGTAGTATGTATATATTCATATATTCACTACAATTAAGTTAATAAATATTTTTATTATCCTCAAGACTGTTCTTCTGCCATGTTGTAGTTCATTATTCCTTCCTATATCCTCCAACCTGTTTTTAGGCAAGCACTGATCTGTTTACTGTCACTCTAGGTTACTTTGAATTTTCTGTAAGAGCACTGACCAAAAGAAATATATCGGTTCGGTGCCTGTGGCTCATGTGACTAAGGTGCCAGCCATATACACCTGAGCTGGCGGGTTCGAATCCAGCCCGGGCCCGCCAAACAACAATGACGGCTGAAACCAAAAAATGGCCGGGTGTTGTGGCAGGCACCTGTAGTCCCAGCTACTTGGGAGGCGGAGGCAGGAGACTCACTTGAGCCCAGGAGTTGGAGGTTGCTGTGAGCTGTGATGCCACAACACTCTACCTGGGGTGACAGCTTGAGGCTCTGTCTCAAAAAAAAAAAAAAAAAAAAGAAAGAAAGAAATATATCATGAACTACAAATGTACGCTACATATGTAACTGTAAGTTTGTTAGCAGCCATGTCAAAAAAGTAAAAAGAAACAAGTGATATTAATTCTGATAACCTATTTCATTTTATACATTAAAAATATTATCATATAGAATCAATATAAAACTATTAGCAAGATATTTTACATTCTCTTTCTTATACTATGCCTTCAAAATGTGGTATATATTTTACACTTACAACATTTCTTAATTTGAATTAGTCACATTTTAAGTGCTCAATAGCCATATGTGGCTAGTGGCTACACTATTTGACAGTGCAGTTCTATAATTTTATCTAAATGGAATTATAAAGTATGTAATCTTTTTGACTGGTTTCTTTTTTACTCCCCGTAATTTTTAATATATTGAAATATATCCGTATGGTAGCATGTATCAGTAGTTCATTCCATTTAATTGCTCAATAATAATACATTGTTTGGATAGAACACAATGGTTTATCCTTTCTCCTGTGGAGGGTTAGTTTTCCCTCCCAAGGTTTTGACTATTATAAATAAATCTGAGATGAATATTTATGTACAGTTTTTGTGTGAACATATGTTTTCATTTCTGTTGGGTAAATTCCTAGGAGTGGAATGGTTGGGTCATGCAGATTAGATTTTTATGAAACTGCCAGATTATTTTCAAAAGTGGCTGTACCATTTAACATTGCAATCAGCAAGGTACCAGGATTCCAATCTTTTTTTTTTCTTGCAGTTTTTGGCTGGGGCCGGGTTTGAACCCACCATCTCCGGTACATGGGGCCAGCGCCCTACTCCTTGAGCCACAGGTGCTGCCCAGAGAATTCCAATTCTTTATATCCTCTCTAATACTTGGTATTGTCAGTTTTTACATGTTAGTCATTCTAGTTAATGTGTAGTAATATTTCATTGTGTTTTTAATTTTCATTTCCTTAGTGACTAATTATATTGAGTATTTTTTCTAAATGCCTTTTGTAAGTCTGTTTTGGTGATAGTCTGTACAAATTATGATTCTATAACATTACACATTGGTCATTTGGAAAGTATCAGTTCACTGAGTCATGCAGATCTTGCAAAGATTGACATATTTTATTATACAATATATTAAAAATTTATATTCATTAA
Source organism: Perodicticus potto (assembly GCA_963574655.1). Classification (NCBI taxonomy): domain Eukaryota; kingdom Metazoa; phylum Chordata; class Mammalia; order Primates; family Lorisidae; genus Perodicticus; species Perodicticus potto. The sequence goes on along the minus strand of CAUYRH010020096.1, from coordinate 11,841 downwards.
TATCACTATCAATAACCTTAGAAAAATCTTTATCAGAAAGCTGTCAAGCTCACAGTGGTACATACATATTTTCTAAAAATTCTAATTTTTTTCTGGAAAGTTCTAACTTTATCATTGGCAATAAATATTTTCAGTTGTTTCCCCTGACGTCACAGCCTTACTTGTTTCCTTTTTCAGAAAACATCTGCCAGAACCTCAAGTCTGAATCCTAGTTTATCTTTCAGTCATCTCTCAAATAAAAATGATGTTAAAATTTAGAAATTCTATAATTTTTTGTGGTTTTTAGGTCTTACATTTAAATCTTTAATCTGGGCAGCACCTGTGGCTCAGTGAGTAGGGCACTGGCCCCATATACCAAGGGTGGTGGGTTCAAACCTGGTCAAACTGCAACAACAAAAAAGCCAGGTATTGTGGCAGGTGCCTGCAGTCCCAGCTACTTGGGAGGCTGAGGCAAGAGAATTGCCTGAGCCCAAGAGTTGGAGGTTGCTGTGAGCTGTGATGCCACGGCACTCTACTCAGGGCGACAAAATGAGACTCTGTCTCTAAAAAAAAAAAAATCCATGTTGAGTCAATTTTTATATATAGTCAGAGACAGGGATCCAATTTCCTTCTTCTTTATGTGGCTACACAATTTTCCCAGCACCATTTATTGAACAGGGAGTCCTTTTCCCCCAAATGAAGGAAAAACTCTTCTGGACATGGGAGCTTGGCATAGATGTGCCTGTGAGTAGCCTTTTTGGAGCACTGTGGGGTGACTGGGTCCCCAGGAGAGGGGGGACCTGCTTCCTCTCTACATAAAATGTCAACATTCCTGCAGATAAACAGAGCTGTCTGTCTGATCTGAATATCTGGAATTGGGGCAGGAGCATTATAGGGAGGTGGATTGCTTTGTTGTTGGCCTGGTCCTGGAGCTAAGGTGGTTTCTTCCCTTTTTCCTGTGAAGACCTCACTGCATTTCCCTGGGGGCTCCCCCTAACCACCTCCAAGAGGGCAGGGACTTGTGCCCATTGTTGAGGTTTTTCATAAACCTATCTGCTTCTGCAGCAGCCTATTCTTTCCTGCGTGTGCCACCTGGTGGCTGGAAGGCTGAATTATTCAACCCACTGGAAAAGACACTGGTAAAAAAGTGGGTACCATTGGGGAACAAGAGAAACTTCATGAGACCTCTGCCATTCCAGCCCTGCAGGAGGTAGTGAAACTGCTCACAAACCTAGCACGTTGTTACTACAAGCAGCATCTATGAAAGACATCACACAAAAATTTTCTATAACCAAGACACTCAGTCTTTGCTATTGAAAGCATCCAGAGCCAAAGGTAGGCCATCATAAACAATACATATTACAGCCACATCCTCAATGTGTGGGGGACCAGTTCAAATAAAAATAAAGTCAAACAAAAATAATAGAAGAAATAGTCTCTGTAGATGAGGAGGAACCAAAGAAACAATTATGGAATATGAAAACACGGAATTTTACAACACCCCTAAAGGATCACATTAAAACTCCAGCAATGGATCCAAACCAAAATGAAATCTATGAATGTCAGATAAACAATTTAGGATATGGATTATAAAGATGCTCAATGAGATCCAAGAGAAAGTTTTAAACTCACACAAAGACATAAAATATTCAGAATAGTAATAAAAACATTTCTAAAGAGGTTAGATAGTTTTTAAAAAAACCCAACAAACTGAACTTCTGGAATGAAGACTCATCTAGGGAATTACAAAATACAGTGGAAAGTTTTAACAATAGACTAGACCAAGCAGAAGAAAGAATTTTAGAGCTTGAAGATAGGCTTTAAAATTAACTCGTCAGACATAAAGAAAAAAGAATGAAAAGAAATGAACAAAGCTTCTAAGAAATGTGGGATTATGTAAAATGTATAAACCCAAGACTCACTGGTATTACTGAAGGAGAAGAAGAAAAAGAAAAAGGCAAAAAGTTTGGAAAACATATTTGAGAGAATAATTGAGAAAAATTTCCCTGGTATTGCTAGACATTTAGACATTTGGATATAAGAAGCTTAACAAACTCCCGGGAGACTCATTGCAAGAAGGAATTTGCCAAGGGATGTAGTCATCAGACCACCTAAAGTCAATGTGAAGGAAAGAATACTAAGAGCAGTGAGACAGAAGTGACAAATAAGTTATAAAGGAAACTCCATCAGACTAACAGCAGACATTGCAGCAGAAACCTCACAAGCCAGAAAGGACTGGGTCCTATTTTAGTCTTTCTTTCTTCTTCTTCTTCTTCTTCTTCTTTTTTTTTTTTTTTTTGAGACAGAGTCTCACTATGCTGCCTTGGTAGAGAGCTGTGGCATCACAGCTCATAGCAACTCAAACTCTTGGGCTTAAGTGATTCTCTTGTGTCAGCATCCCAGTAGCTGGGACTACAGGTGTCTGCCACAATGCCCAGCTATTTTTTTTTTGTTGTTGTTGTTATTGTAGTTTGAACCTGCCAGCCCTAGGATATGTGGCTGGTGCCCTAACCACTGAGCTATGGGCGCTAAGCCCTATTTTAGTCTTTTTAAACAAAAACAGTCAGCCAAGAATTTTGTTTCCTACAAAACAAATTTTCAAAAATGAAAGAGACGTGAAGTCTTTCCCAGAGAAGAAAATGCTAAGTGAATTTGTCACCAATAGACTGGCCTTACAAGAAATGTTCAAAGGAATTCTAAACATTGAAATGAAAGGTCAATATTTGCTAGGGTAAAAATACTCAAAAGTATAAAAATCACAAGGCTTATAAAACAGTAATACAATTGAGAATATAAAGCAAATAGGTAACAATCAACATGATGATTGGAACAGTACCTTATACATCAGTATTAACTTTGAATGAAAATAGTCTAAATGTCCCCACTTAAAATATATAGATTGGGGAAAAGGATTAAGAAAACACAACCTGCTACCTGCAAGAGACCCACTTGACTTGTAAAGAATTTTTATAGATTCAAGGTAAATGAGTTGAAAAAATATTCCATGCAAATGGAAACCCAAGGTGAGCTGGAGTAGCTATTCCTATATCTGGTAAAACAGACTTGAAATCAGAGCAGTGCCTGTGGCTCAAAGGTGTAGGGCACCAGCTCCATATGCCAGAGGTGGCAGGTTCAAACCCAGCTCCAGCCAAAAACAGCAACCCCCCCCAAACAACAATAACAAAAAAACCAGACTTGAAATCAACAACAGAAAAAAAAAGTCGTTATTTATTGAAAAAAGAATCAATTCAAGAAGAAGTTATAACAATCCTAAATATCTTTCCATCTAACATTGGAACTCCCAGACTGATAAAACAAATACTGCTCAACCTAAGAAAACAGATAGACAACAGTGTAATAATAGTGGGAGACTTCAACACTGCACTGACTGACCAGACATCATTAAGAAAATAAATAAAGATACACTGGACTTCCACTGGACTCTAGGAGAAATGGACCTAACAGACATTTATAAAACATTCTACTTCCAAACTGCAGAATTCTTCTCATCAGCACAAGTTCACACAATGGTGAAATAGCCTAACAGCTCTGTTTTCATGTTGTTAATTGACACATGACTGGGTTTGTGTATTTTAACACTGAACTCTACTGCTACACCCTAATCTAAATTTCCATCAGCTCTTGGCTGGACTTCTGCACTGATCCTAACTAGTCTCCTTGTTTCTTACCCCTCTTCAATCCATTTTATACAGAATCCATAGGGATTTTTAAAATATAAATCATATCATATAACATGACTGACTGTTCACTTAGAACAAAATCCAGAATCCTTATGTTCTTTCCACAGCCCTACATAACTGGATTCCCACCTCCTTTTATGATGTCTTCCATCACTCCTTGCTTTGCTCACCAAAGTCTAGTCACTCTGGCCTTGGTGTGTTCCTAGGGTTGCTGCAGCTGGGTAAGGCCATACCCAGGTATGGATGGGCCCTTAATCTAATATGACTGGTGTTCTTAGAGAAGAGAAATATTTGGAGACAGATATGAACACAGGAAGGATGCCATGTGGAGATGAAAGCAGAGGTTATGAATCTACATGCCCAAGGGTGCCAAAGATTGCCAGCAAGCCACCAGAAACCAGGGAGAGGCATGGAACAGATTCCTCTTCTCTGGCCTCAGAAGGAACTAAGCCTGCTGACATCTTGATTTTGGACTTAGGACCTCTAAAACTGTGAGACAATAATTTTTTGTTGTTTAAACCACTCATTTTGGCTCGGCGCCTGTGGCTCAGCGGGCTAAGGTGCCAGCCACGTACACCTGAGCTGGCGGGTTCGAATCCAGCCTGGGCCCGCCAAACAACAATGATGGCTGCAACCAAAAAATGGCCAGGCGTTGTGGCGGGCGCCTATGGTCCCAGCCACTTGGGAGGCGGAGGCAAGAGACTCGCTTGAGCCCAGGAATTAGAGGTTGCTGTGAGCTGTGATGCCAAAACACTCTATCCAGGGTGACAGCTTGAGGCTCTGCCTCAAAAAAAAAAAACTGCCACTCAGTTTGTGACATTTTGTTATGATGGCCCTAGGAAGCCAATACAACCTATTAGAGGCATTTGTTGTGATTATAGAACACGAGAATTCACCTGTACATTTGTGGACTGATGTCAATGTTTCTCTCTTTAGATAAAAAGGAAAAGAAAAAACATCAAAATCTTACAATATGTAGGGCACAGATATATAAATAAGTGACTATCAAATATGACAAAGGCTGTAATCAAGGTATAATGTTCTATATTAACACAGTGGCAGGAGCTGCCTCCCATGCCCAAGGAAATCAGGGAAAGTTTCAGAGAAGAGAAGGCAGTCAATATGGGTTGTAAAAGATGAGAAATTTTCTGAGTAGAGAGGAGTGAAAAAAGGCATTGCAGGCACATGGTGCAGAATACAGAAAGCCACAGATGTGTAGGAGAATATGGTATATGGAAAGGAGTATCATGTAACCCACAAATCAAGAGCTTGGGGTTCTAAGAAAAGCCTCCCCACCAGTGATAGTCTTCTAACCATTTTGAAACTATCAAAGCAGTGGGAGTATTTTCTTCCTAAAAGAAATCTTATGTGGAATCCCCAAGTATACCCCCAGGTGAAAAGACATCGGGGTATCTGCAGTGGTCTCTGACCTCCCCGTGTGGATTGCCGGACCACGTTAGGAACCCACAGCTGCTGACTTCTACTCTTCCTAAGCAGACTGGGTGGGAGCCATGTGGCCATGAAGATGCTCCAGTAGGGTCTCCTGCTGCTGGGAGCAGGGGTGACAGATGGGAATCCTCCATAGTGCTTGTTTGAGTCCACACTCTCCTGGGGCTGCTCAACTGAGTGCCACAGGGCTGCTAGTATAGGCCTGTTCCGGCAAGCTGGGGAATTCCTCTGGTGGGTGACTTTGGCTCAAGGGTTCTCCATCAACCTGGCTGAGACCTTCTTGGAACTGTGCTGCCTGTCTAGCCCCCTCATTGCTTCCTGCTCATCTTCCTAGCTCTCCTTGCTTCTTCAGTTCTCTGCCTTCCTCCTTACTGGCATTTATTGCCTGTCTAATCCAGTCTTGGCATCTGTGGAGGACCTGAACTAGGAAGGAGCCTGTGGAAGTGAAACCAGAGATCTGCATTATCCCTGCAACTGTATATTTCCAGATTATCTAACATAAGGGTTCCACAGTGCTCTGTATCAGTTCAATTCAATATAAATCCCTACAGGGAGGAGAGGATTGAGAAAGGAGCTTCTGGACACTCTATTGTAGTCTCAAAAGTTGCAAGTTGATCATGAGTGAAATCCAAAATCTAAGCCTAGGCAGATGGAAATATTTGAATAGATATTTAAACAGCCAAAGTAGAATTAAAGAAACACTAATGGAGGCTGTTTTTACACCCACACAACCTGGCAGATCATTGCTATACAGTCTTTGTCGCAAAAAATACTACAGAAATATGGATCTTTGAAAACATCTTCTGTGCCTGTATAAAGGACATAGGATATGAAGGCATTCCTGCAAATAATATGTTTTCCTATGCCAGTGTATAAATAGCTTTAGAGACTGAGATTAAGAGAGAGAGTTGCCAAGACTGTTGCTACACTAACAAGAGAAGCAGCCGACTTGGAGCTTGCTCCATTATTTGCTGCTAGTCCTAAAATTTAAGGAGACTGAATACAGTGTTGTTTTCACACGACCAGAAAAAAGGACAGATGCCTCCATCTCTGACTACATAGAAAAGGCCAGTATGGGGTCTTCCCAAATTACCTGCCATCTTGGTGAGGTTTCCTTTGCAGACAAGTACTTTTTTCTGTTGGAAAGGATTGTTTTTTGAAATGATTGCCAAATTCAGGCCTCTCCAGCTTTTAATGCCATAGTGTCCTGCTGATCTCCCTGAACTGAACTGTTCTCTCTTGACCAAAAGTACCTCTGGTTTTTCTTTCTACCTTCTGGCAAGACTTACAAACAGAGAGAAGAATCTGCAGAGAAAGAGGTAAATCTAGGCTGCCCTCTCATACTTTGGAGATTTGCATCATTAACTATCTGGATCCTTTGCTGTCAGTTTGGACTTCCCCCTTGTCATTTACTGTGGTTTGGATGTCTCCCTAAATTCATGTGTTGGGACTTAATTCCCATGTTGGTGGTATTAAGAGGTGGGGCCTTGGAGGGAGTGATTAAATCATGACTCTGAACTGAACGGGACCTTTTAAAAGGGCAGGAGAATCAACTTGGGGCTTGCTTTTGTTCTTCTGCCCCTGCCAGCATGTGAGGACCCAGTGCTCAAGGCACCATCTTGGAAGCTTCACCAGACACCAAACCCATCAGTGACCCAGAATCTGGTTTTGGATTTCCCAGCCCCCAGAACTATAAGGAAATAAATTTTTATTCTTTATAAATTACCCAGTCTCAGGCATTTTTGTTAGAGCAGTGTTAACAGACTAAGATAGCATTCCTTCATTTATACTCTAATTATAGTCTAATTCACATAGCAAACATTTCCTGTTAGAACAAGCGCAGGTACTGTGTAGGACCCGGGAGATAGGAATGAACATGACTGGCGAGGTCCCTGCTGTCTGGTAGCATGTGTGGGTGGTAAATATATAACATAATGGAAATAGGAGTGATGAGACAGAGTGACTGGGAAGAGAGTGGCTATTTTTGGCAGAGTGGTCAGGGATAGTCTCTCTGAGAAGCTGGCCATAGGAAGACTCTGGAGAATAGAGAACATCAAGTGCAAACACTCAGATGGGAATAAACTTGGTCTGCTCAAGGACTGGAAAGAAGGCTGATAGGGTCGGATAACAGTGAACACAGGAGTGCAGTGGGGCTGAGGCCAGCATGAAAGGCTGGGCCCAGTCACGTAGGACCTTATAGGCCTAGCATGGTGAGGAGTGTGAGCTTACTCCAAGTGCAAGAGGAGAAATTGTTGGTTGTTCTTTTGTGTTTTGTTTATTTTCAGACACAGATACTTTAAGTGTTGGATGTTTCTGTCAAGTGTCTGAGCTTTTACTTTTTTTTCAATCTCCAGTTGCCTTTGTTTTTGTCTTCCTTAATCTTAGACTGTGGGTCCTTTTGTCCTCAAAGCCTAACACATCACCTAGCATATGTGAATGTTCAACAAGTGTTGATCAATTTGAGCCTCTGTTGAGTATGAGAAGGACAAGGTTTCAGTAGAAAATCAGTGTGAGATATGAATATTGAATAGCTTAGCAGAGAATGGAACCAAAGAGAGGAAAACAGTCAAGTAAGCTCATGTGTTATGACAAATCCTTAGTGAAGAGAGGGAAATTGACTGTTGACATCCATGGGAGAACTATGACATGCTGTAGTTCAATGTGAGAGCCAGGATGTAGGCATAGTTAAAAAACTGTGTCAGTGACCTCCAGGATATGCGCCATATTTGTCTTGCTGGATATGATTTTGTCTCCATACTGGAGATGGGAAAGGGGCTTGGACATCCCTCCCTGTTGTGGCTTATTAGAAAGTGAAGTGCTCATGTGTTCTTGTTTTTGACTGCTCAGTATCTGAAACCCTTTCCTGTGTTTGGATTTTTCCACCTTGTGTCAGTGAAAGACTCAGTGTACCTTCCATTATAGAAACTGGAACCATCTCCACTTATAATAAAATGTTGGGGAACTGTAAGAAACTCTCCAGGTTGTTCAGAAGTAGGGGCAGCAGAGTGACTGATTTCTATAGTAGCAGTCCCAGAGGGACCAAAGGAGCCTGTGTCCAGGTTGCCTGCTACCTGCATAATCATCTCTTCGTGACTTTTCCTGGCTGCCTGGCTGCAAGCTTGACTCCTCAGCCTTCCTAGAGATTCTATGAGCCACACAAAATCCTTTCATAAATTCACTTTCTGCTACAATCACACAATTTTTTTTCTAGCCTTTGAAATTAAGAACTCTGAATGATCCAGAAATTGGAACCAGAAATGGAGGCCATCGAGCCTTAGAGAAGTACGGGATATATATGGAAATAGGAGAGTGCTGTTACCTGGCCTGAGTGAGGTTGACGACGACAAAGAAAATCCAGGGGTTCTTGTTGTAACCTAGTGAAGCAGTTAATCAAATTGTCACCTATGTGAAGCTAGATGGAATTGACCATTGTAGGCAAAGCTTTGGAGAACTAAGATCAAACCAACTGAATAATAGGAGGTTACAGGGAATCAAGGACTACAGGATGAGATAGTTTCCTCTAATTACAATGGATAGCTTAAAGAAAAAGAAAGACCTGCTCAGATTTCTAAATTCTCAGCTCAAAGCATATGCTAAAAAGCTGGGGCTTCCCTGGCTTTGTTATAAGAATTACTTATCTTTTGACACTGAAATATGAAGAAAGCCAAAAACCAAATGCATGGTTTGATCACAAAAATTTCTGAATTAAAAAGAGTCGAATCCATATCCTCATCTGTCTCTTAAGAGGAAGTTAGAGCACCGATTGTGGGGGCGGAGGGGGGAAGAGTGGGCTTGGAGAATTTGAGTGGGACAAATTAGATGATTCATGTAGGCCGTGGCTAGGCATGCTGCTCTGAAATCTGGAGAGGACCCAATTACCTAATTCAGAAATAGAATGAAGGAGTGTGTGATTGTGGAACATAAGAATTTTCTTATGTAGTAATGAGATGGACCCTTGGATACTAATGTATTCCTCTGTGGCTTCCCAAAAGTAAAAGAGTATAAATGGCAGATTAAAATCTTACTAGTTCCATGAGGACTATTGAGACTACCAAACTTTTAGCATATTTAGAAATTTTGTTCTTTTACATTCCTATTTTCTGGTTTAAAAATAAAACCATGTTAAAATAACTTAAGCCAAAGGTGACAAAATCATTCTCACCAGTTTTTAAACTATACCAGCCTTTGCAATCTAACCTAGTTTATGCAGAATCTTTAATCCCCACTGAATATCTTTTGCTTTTTCTTTTCCATCCCTGTAAGTGGGAGATAACAGAAGAAGTTGGATTTCACTTGGCAGTCAGCAATATACTCTTACCACACTGCTTCAGGGTTATGCCAGTTCTCTGACTTTACATCAAATTTAGTCCATGGAGTGTGGAACTGGTTCACTATATTAATGACATCACACTGATAAACTTGGAAACAGGAAGTAACATACAGCCGAGGAGCTGTGGTAAATTATGTGCGTCAGAAAATGGAGACTAAATCTCATGAAATTACAGGGCTTGTTGTCTTAGGAAAGTTCTGCACCTGGGCACATACGCATGCCTGCATTTCTGTGTAAGAGACAGGCAGAGAGAAAGAGCATGCACATGTGTAAGAACATCTGTGAAATATTAGGATATTTCCTACAAATTGAAGGATAGGTAGCTGTCCATTGCATTTTTACTACCGATAAAGAGAAGCATAATGCTTTATTGGTCTTTTGAATTTTGGAAATTGTATACAACATACTTGGGTCTTGTTATAGACACCTACTTGTCTACAAATATGGATTTCTCCTTTTTAATAAAACCCCAATTCAGTCTGGGCAGTAGTATGTTAGGTAAAAATATTAGACTTTCTTGGTCAGGCATGATGGCTCACACCTGAAGTCAGAGCACTCTGAGAGGCCGAGGTGGGTGGTGCATGGCTCAGGAGCTCAAGATCAGCCTGAGCAAGAGAGAGACCCCCCTTTCTACTAAAAATGGAAGAACTAGCCAGTGTTGTGGTGGATGCCTATAGTCACAGCTACTCAGGAGGCTGAGGCAAGATGATTGCTTGAACTCAGGAATTTGAAGTTGCTGTGAGCTACTACTCTATCCAGGGTAACAGAGTGAGACTCTGTCTCAAAAAGCAACCACCACCACCAACAAAACCAAGCTATTAGACTCCCTTGCAGCTAGGAATCACCAAGTATCAGAGACTGGCTATTGTGACATAATCTTAAGATTTCTGGAAAAGGAGCCACCTTTCTGTTTCTCTCCCTATTTGGAGCTATGATAGCCACACTCCGACCATGACTACAACTCAATAAGCATGAGTGCCTATCACAAGTGAAGAAGGATGGTGGAACAGAAAGACCCTGAGATGCTGATGCTATCAGGCAGCCATTATACTATTCTGGCTATCTGTCCCCAGACTTCTTAGTATGTGACAAAAATAAGCCTCTATTTAATTAAAATGTTATGGTTGGATTTTTCGCCCCCAATCCAATTCCTAACTGATACAAATGGGTGTGCTGTCATTTATTGGGTGACCGAAAGTCTGTTAGCCTTGAGCAAGGCCCAGAGCAAATTTCTCCAGCCTGCCAAGACAGTTTTGTCCTTTTGTCTCTTATTACCAGAGGACCCTATGGTATTTAAAGTGTTTGTGGCATAAAATATATTGTATGGACCCTTTGGAAAACCTGTTAGGAAAATTACAGGGGAGGACTCTTGGCTTTTAACCAAAGTTGCACCCCTTTGGGCAAGTAATAATTATTGAGAAAAAGCTTATACTTTGATAATGAAGTCTAATGGGTTCTAGTCTGTTAGTCTATTTGTCTATCTCTAAGCCAAAATTATACTCTTTTCATTTTATAGGTTCATTAAAATTCTTGCTATATGGTAGAGCTAGACTCTCCCTTTCTTCTTCTTCAAAAGAATTTTTAGAGTCTTGTGGTTGACTCTTTGTGGTTCTCTAAGTATAAGATCATATCATCAGCAAAAATGGAGAGTTGGACCTCCTCTGCACCCATTTGAATGCCCTTTATTTTCTTGTCTTGTCTAATTGTATTGGCTAGAACTTCCAGCACTATGTTGATAGCAATGGTGACAGAGGACAACTTTGTCTGGTTCCAGTTCTAAGAGGAAAAACTTTTCATTTTACTCCATTCAGTAAAATATTACTATGGGATTGTCATAGATAGCCTCAATCAGTTTAAGAAATGTGCCACCTATACTCCTCAGTGTTCTAATTAGAAAAGGATGCTGGGTTTTATCGAATGCTTTCTCTTGCATCTATGGAGAGGATCATATGGTCTTTGTTTTTGCTTCTATTAATACGGTGGATAACGTTTATGGACTTGCATATGTTAAACCAGCCTTGCATCCCTGGGATGAAACGTACTTGATCATGATGTATGACTTTTTTGGTGATAAGCTGTAATCTATTGGCTAGGATTTTGTTGAGAATTTTTGCATCTATATTCATGAGTGAAATTGGTCTGAATTCTCCTTTTTAGTTGGGTCTTTTGCTGGTTTTGGTATCAGGGTGATGTTTGCTTCCTAGAACATGCTGGAGAAGATTCCTTCCTCCTCAATTCTTATGATGTACTATTACAGTGAAATGACTTAGAAGTTTGAAATTTATTGTTACTACCTTATCAGAGTTGTCTTTATGTTTAGGATTAGAACCTTCCTCTCTTAACTCATATGTCTTCTTTAGAAATCACACTGAATTGAAAAAT
>CAUYRH010020094.1:0-16758 GCA_963574655.1 Perodicticus potto | reverse complement strand
GGCGTTGTGGCAGGCGCCTGTAGTCCTAGCTACTCGGGAGGCTGAGGCAAGAGAATCGCCTAAGCCTAGGAGTTGGAGGACGCTGTGAGCTGTGTGATGCCACGACACTCTACTGAGGACGATAAAGTGAGACTCTGTCTCTACAAAAAAAAAAAAAAAATTCACGGCTACAACCAAAAGATGGCCGGGCGTTGTGGTGGGCGCCTGTAGTCCCAGCTACTTGGGAGTTGGAGGCAAGAGACTCGCTTAAGCCCAGGAATTGGAGGTTGCTGTGAGCTGTGATGCAACAGCACTCTATCCAGGGTGACAGCTTGAGGCTCTGTCTCAAAAAAAAAAAAAAAAAAATACCTCTTTGGTATATAGATACCAGTTTGTCTAAGAATATTTATAAAAAATTAGCATTCACATTCACGAATGGTGAAGATCTTATTCGGTATTAATATTTTAAGAAAAAAATGTAGCCCCTAAAGACATGATTAAATATTTCCATGTAATCATGTAATCTTTCTTCCCATATCAATATCATAAGCATATTGAATATGCTTCCCCTTTTACTAATATCCAATAAAAACCATTTATTATCTGCTGTGGACAATGGCATATATTACACGTCAAAGATTATAGGGTCTACTTTTATGTGTAACAGTAACATTCCCATATCATAGTTTAGGAGACTTTCATAAAAATACTAAAAACGGAGAAAGTGCAAGGCGGTGCCTGTGGCTCAAAGGAGTAGAGCGCTGGCCCCATATGCCAGAGGTGGAGGGTTCAAACCCAGCCCCGGCCAAAAAAAACCTGCAAAAATAAACAGATAGAGTGCACACTAGGTTTTGCTGCTTTGGACACCAAATGATCAATATGTTGTTAACTTGCTATTAAACATACATAACCTAATGAACATACTGATAACCTACCAGTGACCAGAAATGGTATATGCCCTGCAATGTCCTCATTGTACTGAAAACTAGCCATAAAATGAGAAAGCTCAAGAAAAAGCCCTTGATCAAACTTAATTTCAATTGATTGTCATCTTTTCTCCTTTGAGTTAGTATACAGAAAAGAATACTTAATATTGGGTGGTGCCTGTGGCTCACTGGGTAGGGCACCGGACCCATATGCCGAGGGTTCAAACCTGCCCTGGCCAAATTGCAACAACAACAACAAAAAATAGCCAGGCGTTGTGGCAGACGGCTGTAGTCCCAGCTACTCGGGAGGCTGAGGCAAGAGAATCACCTAAGGCCAGGACTTGGAGGTTGCTGTGAGCTGTGTAACGCTGCGGCACTCTACCGAGGGCGATAAAATGAGACGCTGTCTCTACAAAAAAAGAATACTTAATATTTTTTTGAAGAACAGTCACAAAAGAATGTTATTGTACTGTTGACATCATGGTTTTCCTTTGTCCAAGAATATCTCTATTAAATAAACGTCTTATAAAAGAATAAGAATTGAGGCCAGACATGGTAGCTTATGCCTGTAATCCTAGCACTCTGGGAGGCCAAGGCAAATGAATTGCCTGAGCTCATGTGTTTAAGATCAGCCTGAGCAAGAGCAAGACCCCCTGTCTAATAAAATAGCAAGGCATTGTAGCAGGTGCCTGTAGTCCCAGCTACTTGGCAGACTTGAGGCAAGGGGATCACTTGAGCCCAAGAGTTTTGAGTTTGCTGTGAGCTATGATGTCATGACACTCTACCCAGGGCAACAAAGTGAGACTCTGTCTAAAAAAAAGAAGAAGAAGAATTGATTTATAGGCTTGGCGCCTATAGCTCAAGCAGCTAAGGGCCAGCCACATACACCACAGCTGGCAGGTTCAAATCCAGTGCCGGCCTGCCAAACAACAATGACAACTACAACCAAAAAATAGCCGGGCGTTGTGGTGGGTGCCTGTAGTCCCAGGTACTTGAGAGACTGAGGCAAGAGAATCACTTAAGCCCAAGAGTTGGAGGTTGCTGTGAGCTGTGATGCCACGGCACTCTACCTAGGGCAACAGGTTGAGGCTCTGTCTCAAAGAAAAGGAATTGCTTTATAACCCCTTTTAAGTATTATAGAGTGGTAGTGAAAGTGTGTGTGCTAGAGAGGAAAGCAAGCCTGTCTCTGAACATTTGGGTTTGGTTGGAGACTTTTCGTTTTTTGTTTCACAGAGCCAAACCTACTGAGTGGCACTGCCCATAGTGTGAACAAAAGAGGTGTAAAAAGGCGAGACCTGGACGTGGAAGAGCTTAGAGAGATCCTTTCGTCTCTCTTACCTTTTGTGCGAATTGAACACATCTTACCTATAAATAGTGAAGTCTTAAGTGATGCAGTAAGTCTTTTTCTTCATGTATCCCTTTCATGAAAAGAAAAATGCCAGGCATATCTCTTTTTTTTAATCATTGTATTTAATTTCTATAACTAATCTAGTACTGTGAAGCTGTAAATTCCCTGAGTACAGAGACAGATGTCTGTGGTGTATAGTGTTGTGTTCCCAGAGAGTTGAGTGGGTAAATAGGTCTGTCTTTTCCAGAGCATCTTCTTAAGAGAGTTAATTCAATCATTTATCAGCATAGATCAAGTAGATTCCTTATTCTGAAAAGAAAAGGTACAAATTATCTTTGGAGATTCTTCAAGAAGAGCAATGAATCTGCAGGGGGTTGGAGGGAGATTGGTTCTATACAATTCAATATAAAAAGAATCAGTGGACCATCCGACTGTATTTCAGATCCAGGTGAAAATTAATAGAGCTGATCATGTTACTTTTATAATTTATTTTACAGTGAATATTTTAAAAACCTATAGAATTGTTGAATTAATGGATATGAGAAACCACATTATAAACAATAGTTCTTCACAGATTAGTTTGTAAATTTAATGTAATGCTTATAGAGATCATAATAGTTTTCAACTGCAAAGAAACATTATAAAACTCATCTGAAAAAACAAAAACTGCTTAAAGAATTTTATAAAGTTCTCTATAAAGGACATACGAAGAAGGATCAACTCTTTTAGGATGTAAAGCATGTTTTAAAATGCTCATATGTAATCTGTGATGCTAGCGTGGCAGACAAGACAAAATAGTCCAGAAAAAGGTCCTAGGTAATATAACAAACACAACAGAAACAAGCTATCAGAAATCAGCATCGTGCAGGATTAACTGATAGCAGGAGAGGAAGAAATTCATTTAAAATTAAGTCATGGGCTCGGCGCCTGTGGCTCAAGTAGCTAAGGTGCCAGCCATATACACCTAAGCTGGCGGGTTCAAACCCAGCCTGGGCCCGCCAAACAAATGACGGCTGCAACCAAAAAATAGCTGGGCGTTGTGGCAGGCGCCTGTAGTCCCAGCTACTTGGGAGGCTGAAGCAAGAGAATTGCTTGAGCCCAGGAGTTGGAGGTTGCTATGAGCTGTGATGCCATGGCACTCTACCCAGAGTGACAGCTCGAGACTCTGTCTCAAAAAAATAAAAAAAATAAAATTAAGTCATCATTTCACTTGCACACAAAACTAATCCCTGTTAGATTGAAGAATTGAATGTTAAATTGAAAATGTAAAAACTAGAAGAAAACAGGGTGGCGCCTGTGGCTCAGTGAGTAGGGCGCCAGCCATATGCCGGAGGTGGTGGGTTCAAACCCAGCCCCAGCCAAAAACTGAAAAAAAAAAAAAAACTAGAAGAAAGCAAATATTTATGGAATCTCTGATTTAAAAAAAAATGTTCAGTCATATTAGTGATCACAAACATACCAAAAGAAAAAGAAAATAAGATGTCAAGTCCAGCCTGGGCAACATGGCAAGATCTCCATTTCTATAAAAAAAAAATTGTGTAACCTGGATGGAAGTGGAACATATTATTCTTAGCAAATCATCACAAGAATGGAGAAGCATGAATCCTATGTACTCAATTTCGATATGAGGACAATTAATGACAATTAATGACATGGTGGGGGAAAGGGAGAACAGAGAGAGAAAGAACGAGGGAATTATCATGAAGTGATAATAACAACAATTAATGACAATTAATGACATGGTGAGGGAAAGGAAGAACAGAGGGACGGAGGAGGGGGGTGGGGTCTTGGTGTGTGACACACCTTTTGGGGGCAAGACAAAATTGTAAGAGGGACTTTACCTAACAAATGCAATTAGTGTAACCTGGTTTCTTGTACTCTCAGTGAATCCCCCACAACAAAAAAAAAAATTGTAAAGAATTAGCCAGGTATGGTCATATGTGCATGTAGGTCCAGCTACTGGAGAGACTGAACCATGAGGATCGCTTGAGCCTGGTAGTTAGAGGTTTTAGTGACCTTTGATTATACCACTGCATTCCAGAAACCTGGGTGACAGTGAAATCCTGTCTCAAAAAAAAAAAAATTATCATTTTGTCACCTATTAAGCCAAAAGTAAATAATTATAATGTGACTCCTCAACAAAATATCTCATAGATTATCTTGAACAGTGGTTATAAAGACAAATATAGCAACATACAAAATGCTAATGGAATATAAATGAAAGAAGGAAAATACAAAATATATATTTATATGTGTTCTAGAATTCAATTATGTAAAAATTCATTTGGAAGAGACTGGAAGGAAATATATCAAAAGTTGTAGTAGATGCATTGATTTTTTTTTTCTTTATTTTCTAAATACTAGATAACATCATATCTTTTTTTTTTTTTTTTTTTGAGACAGAGCCTCAAGCTGTCACCCTGGATAAAGTGCTGCGGCATCACAGCTTACAGCAACCTGCAATTCCTGGGCTCAAGCAAGTCTCCTGCCTCCGCCTCCCAAGTAGCTGGGACTACAGGCACCCGCCACAATGCCCGGCTATTTTTTGGTTGCAGCCGTCATTGTTGTTTGGCGGGCCCGGGTTAGATTCGAACCCGCCGGCTCAGGTGTACGTGGCTGGCGCCTTAGCCCTTTGAGCCACAGGCGCCGAGCCGATAACATTATATCTTACTAGTTAAAAATAATTTTAAGTCCTGGTACAGTGACTCATGTCTGTAATCCCAGCACTCTGGGAAGCTGAAGCAAGTGGATTGCATGAGCTCAGGAATTTTGAGACCAGCCTGAACAAGAGCAAGACTCAATCTCTAAAAATAGCCTGGCATTGTGGCAGGTGCCTGTCGTCCCAGCTACTTGGGAGGCTGAGGAAAGAGGATCACTTGCACCCAAAGTTTGAGGTTGCTGTGAGCTATGATGCCATAGCACTCTACTGAGGGTGACAAAGTGAAACTCTGTCTCAAAGAAATAGGAAAAAAAGGGAAATTATAGCATGTTTTTGTTGAATCCTTTAAATATTATTAAACGTGAAGTATTTCTAAATTTCATATACATTGCTAAATTTTTATTTAGATGGTAAAGTTTAAACATTTTTATTTATAGGTATAAATATATTTATCTTGGTAATATTATAGTGCTACACAGATCTCTAGTTTATCTAAAATAAATTTTTTTTAAGATGAAAAGAGGTTTGATCAGTACTCCTCCATCAGACATGCTTCCCACAACAGAAGGTGGAAAGTCAAATGCCTGGTTACGGCAAAAAAATGCTGGCATATATGTTCGTCCTCGACTGTTCTCTCCATATGTGGAAGAAGCAAAGGTAATGGCCATTTGAAGTAAATGTAAATCATATGCACAAAGAGGTTTACTGTAGTATTTAAATATGTGGAACTAGCCTATATTTCCCATAATAAGGAAAATAAAAGTAAATTCTAGTTTGACTACTCAACAGAATAGTTTTCTGAAATGTTTAATTATCAAGCATGTTTTTAAAACTTAGGTCATATTAATATTTTTCTTAGTTGCCTTTCAAATTGTTATTTTACTGAAATGGTTGTCAATATTTTGTCATATTGGGAATGGGGAAATGCTCTGAAAGAAGATAGCACACATTTTTGTTTCCCTTTGTAAATTAAAGGAATGCCATGATCTCTTATATTTCTGTAGTAGCTGACTATTGGAAATTATTTTAGTTTTAAAATAACTGCACAAACTAAGAATTCAGTCTTATTAAGTAAATAGTTTGCATTATTCTTTCGGCCAGAGATACCATCTTCCAGTAATTCACCAAAATGACAAACGCAAAGGGAAAGAGGAGAGATACCTGATACATGTTCTCTAGGTCTTTTAGAAAACCTAGGGTTGTTCCTTTGGCCACATATATGGAAATTTACAAGAAAGATGGTAACGTAGACACCAAGAGAATGGGTGTTATTCAAAATGTCATGCCCAGTTGTAAACAACCAAGTAAAGGGCAAGATTCTTGGCAAGAGGATTAATGTGCGTATTGAGCATATTAAGCACTCTTAAAGTCGAGATAGTTTCCTGAAATATGTGAAAGAAAATGATCAGAAAAAGAAGAAAGCCAAAGAGAAAAGTACCTGGGCTCCACTGAAGTGTCAGCCTGCTCCACCTAGAGCAGCACACTTCATGAGAACCAGTGGAAAGGAGCCTGAGCTGCTGGAACCTATTCCCTATGAATTCATAACATAACAGATATAAAATAGGGCAGCACCTATGGCTCAGCGAGTAGGGCGCTAGCCCCATATACCGAAGGTGGCGGGTTCAAACCCGGCCTCAGCCAAACTGCAAAGCAGAAAAGTGGCCAGGCATTGTGGCGGGCGCCTGTAGTCCCAGCTACTCGGGAGGCTGAGGCAGGAGAATCGCCTAGGCCCAGGAGTTGGAGATTGCTATGAGCTGTATGACGCCATGGCACTCTACTGAGGGTGATAAAGTGAGACTCTGTCTCTAAAAAAAAAAAAAAAGATATAAAATATAAAAAACCCTCGTGCTATTAAAAAAAAAAGTTGGCATTATATATACTACAACATAAAAAATTCTTTTTTTTTTTTTTTTGAGACAGAACCTCAAGCTGTCACCCTGGATAGAGTGCTGTGGCATCACAGCTCACAGCAATCTCCAATTCCTGGGCTCAAGCGAGTCTCCTGCCTCCACCTCCCAAGTAGCTGGGACTACAGGCGCCCGCCACAACGCCCGCCCGGCCATTTTTTGGTTGCAGCCGTCATTGTTGTTTGGCGGGCCTGGGCTGGATTCGAACACACCAGCCTCAGATGTACGTGGCTGGCGCCTTAGCCCGCTGAACCATGGGCGCCGAGCCAGCCTGTTCTGAGTGTGGGGCTCCAGAGGCCCGTACACATCAGCTTTCTCTTGGAAACCTGCCACTGCTGTTTGAACAAGCTCAGCTTATTATAAAAGAAATAATTTTTTTTTTTTTTTTTAATGTGAATCTGTTATGGTGCCAAACTCCTCAGCCTCTTTCAAGTTTAATAGGAGCTGAGCTGGGTGAGGCCTGGTGTCCCAGCTGAGGTCCCAAGATGAGCCCACCAGGCCAAAGCAGCATTCAACAGTCTCCCAGCTGCAAGAGGCAATAAATGTGTGTTGTTTGAAGCCACTAGTTTTACTTTATTTATTTATTTTTGTAGAGACAGAGTCTGACTTTATCGCCCTCTGGTGGAGAGCCGTGGCGTCACACAGCTCACACCAACCTCCAACTCCTGGGCTTAGGTGATTCTCTTGCCTCTGCCTCCCGAGTAGCTGAGACTGTAGGTGCCCGCCATGATGCCCAGCTATTTTTCTGTTTTGCAGTTTGGGCAAGGCGGGGTTTGAACCGGCCACCTTCGGTATAGGGGGCCGACGCCCTACTTGATGAGCCATAGGCGCCACCTGAAGCCACTAGTTTTAGATGTTTGTCACAGAGAAACAGCTAATTGATATAACTATGATATGAAATTTACACAGGTCCTTGTAGAAATCATGTTACTATTAAAATCTTTAGAATCACTTACCTAAAAATCTACGGAGTTTCATCATATCTAAATGGAAGTACTCAATTAATCCATGAAGATTAAATAAATGAAAGGTTAAGCTTACTAGACTATTTCCTAGAAGGAAAGAAGAGATATTATTATTAGTAGGAAATGCAAGCTACCATGATTACATTATGCTTTCAAATATGGACTGTGAATATAAAACACGGAAAAGAGAGCACTAATTCCTACTTTTGGTCCATATAAAATTTTCATACTCTTATTTTACCAGTTATGAACTTTACTCTCACATCTTTGTTTCACTCTAAGAAAAAAATGAGAGTGAGTTTTTTTGGTTCATCTTTCTATAGCCAAAGAACTGGAAGATAAATATTTTCAAATGGATTAATTTTTCAGAAAGACATTAAAACAACTGGGATTGACAGTAAGAAACCTTGAAAACTGCCTACTGAGTAAGTTAACTCAGCTTTCTGAAGTCTCTAAAACTCAGCTGCACTTAACCTCTTCTCCTGACACCCCTCTACTATCTTGCTTTCACCAAGAAGAGCTGTCCCAGAGGAGACTGCCTCGGCTGCAAAGCCTTGTTAGACGGAGGTTGTGTTTATCCCATTTATACAGGGCAAGGAGAAGGGACCAGTGACTTCCTCAAGATCCAAACTCAACCACCTGCCTCTTCCCTAACTGCAGGGACAATCTGAGAGTTGCTGGGAGAAAGGAAGGCAGAATCACAATCACCACTTTTTGAAATATCTATTTCCAAGCATTTTCTGCTCTTCTCAAACTTTCCACATACTGGCTTCCCATCCACTCCCTCATCTCCACAGCTTCATCCATTATAGAAAAAATTCAAGCCCTGAAGTTCCCCTTTTCTTTCAAAAGCCAAGCCATGCACACCTCCTCAGAGACCTTTCTTGTCCATCAGATGCATCCATCCCCACCCACAGCAACTGATCAATCTCCCTCACTTTTCTATACTGTCCCGACAAGCATCAGCACTCAGACATCACTAGATTCACTTATCTAGGAAATAACCAAGCCTTTCCACCTCTCCTGTTCACTCCAGTTTCACCCTCTCCATCTTCCTCCACAAGTGAGTCTTCTGAAACAGTTGTCACCTGGAACAGGGCACTCCTTTGTCAATGATAACTAGAGTTACACCAAGTATAGAAATTAAATTAGAAAAACCCACCATTTTTATAATGCTTCACTTTCTCTTCCATGATACACCTCTCCATTTTTTATATCACCTGCTATATTTCTCAATGTTTTGCAAACAACTTCTATAAAACACATACACTGTGTTATTTTAACAATTAAATATATTATGTATTTTAAACACTCAAAAATTACTGCCAATATTCAGATGATAGCAATAAAATAAACGTGATTCTAGTGTTCTCTGAGGAGTCTTTGATTCTTACTAAAATGTATAAAACATATAACTAGTCCTACACTGAATATTTACAGCAATAATATTTACAAAGGATAATAAGGACGATTTGTCTAAACTCATTATCCAAAGCTGCTTACACAGTTGCAAACAGAAGCCTATGGCTGAGGAAAAAGTAGAATAAATTATTTGGAATAAAATTTGCATGATCAACATTAGAAAAATACGGTAGGCCAAAACAGATTCTTTTTTAAAAAACTACCTGACATCACCTTCACATGGAAAGAAAAAACATTTCAAATCTTTTACTTTTAAGAAATTAAATGTTAAAATGCATTCATGTCCTGATCACACTCTCCTGGTACAAATGAGAAGAGGGGAGGCCACCTAGTTTGGAACCAAAAGTTGGGTGTCACAACCAACTTTTCTTAACGTATATAAATAGATATTTTAGGATCTTTATTCATTCTGCATATCTAGGTTATCACATAGTTCTCCCCAAAATTGTTTCCCAAATCTAACGCAACCAGTTTCCAATTTCTAGGGTCTAGAATAAGTTTTAAGAAAGTTGTAGTCGGCTTGGCACCCGTAGCTCAGTGGTTAGGGCACTGGCCACGTACGCTGGGGCTGGTGGGTTCAAACTGGCCTGGGCCTGCTGAACAACAACAACAACAACAAAAATAGCCAGGCATTGTGGCAGGCGCCTGTAGTCCCAGCTACTTGGGAGGCTGAGGCAAGAGGATCACTTGAGCCCAAGAGTTTGAGGTTGCTGTAAGCTGTGCCGTCATGGCACTCTACTGAGGGCGACACAGTGAGACTGTCTCAAAAAAAAAATAAAAAGAAAGAAATCTATAGTCTAATGGGAAAACACCCTCTTCTGGAATTCAGGCAAACTGCAGGGAAGAGGCACATGGAATGTCCCCCACGAAGAACTTTAGTAATCTTACGAGAAGCAGTCTGCTGAAGCATATGACCCCTATCATACTGAAAAGCTAGATGCCACACGGTTTTCTTTTTCCGCTAATAAGATACCAACTATTATACCAGTAAATAAAAACACAAGCTAATAAAACATTTCAAAACAAGAGATGTTTAGTTGTGCTTAACAAAAAGCAGGTACAGAACTTTTAAAAAATGGAAATGGAAAGAAACCATGTTCTTGAAAAACAGGATTGTATTTACGGAAAAGACTGTACTTCCATCTCATCCTTTTTATTTTTAAGACGTGATCCTTACAGTATCACAGAACGGAACAGTATCCAGTGTACTCAACGTGAAGCCAGTCGACGACCTAACACCCACCCACAAAGGAGAAAACTCATTTCGATTCAAGCTGGGGGAGGGTAGCCGGGGACAGGGAGGGAGGTGGGTGCTCTCACTGAATGGGCACGGGTCGGGGGCATAACCAGAAGAAGGACTTCACCTAACAAAATCAAATATTCTGACCTGGTTGTTTGTACCCTCGCATTAACCTGAAATAAATTTACTTTTCAATTAAAAAAAAGCAGATGCGACCCTTGACAGGATCTGGCAGGAAGGATCAGGCTGCCTCTCTAACACAGGCCTGGCAAGCAGCGTCCTCAAAACCAGGCAGCTTTGAGGAGCAACAAGTCCGTCTTGCTGTCTCACGTCACCCTGCTCCGTCCCTGTGAAAGGAACATCAAATGCATCCTGGTAGACAATAGCTAAGTCCCTCCGAGCAGACAGACTGGGGACCATTTGTCTTGGCACGAATCACTAAATTTGGCTTCCTTCTCCTCCTCCTAATATCATGTGGGAAATTAAGAGCACAAGAAAGCACTGCACCCGTGAGCAGGGAGGGGCCCTGTCCCCCTGTCCCCCTGGACACCATGGATCAGTGTCGCCCAGAATTGTCTCAGGCCGAGCAGCCCTGAAAGGAGAGCCCTTCTCACTACGCAGCGCAATCTGAAGGATTTTCCTTCTGCCAATTTCTTCCTCGATAATATTTCTCCAAGCAGGGAATTCTTGTAACTGTCAGGTATGAAATCACCATCAGTGACGACTAACCCCTAATGAGCTGGAATCAACTCTAAGAGGAAACCATTCGGCAATCCTCTCCACAAATCCATCCAAGGAGTGAGGGGGTCACAGAGAAAGCGGGGTGCTTAACTCCCCCGGGCAGAGTGGGGGCTCTGTTGTCTGTCCTTTCAACACACTATTGAGCTCACTCCACTTTCATGACCATGCCTTCTAATGGTGTATGTACTTTTTAAAAATAAAATTTAGAGAAGAACAAATCATTCCAATGACGGACATGCGTCCCAGGAGACGAGTAATAGGCCGTGAGCTGTTAAGAGTTTATATAAGGCTCAGCCTGCAGGTGTGAAGGGGGCATTGTTTCATCTATGTTTATTGTCAGATAATAACTAAAGTAATATTGCATTGAGTTTGGAAAGGAGAACTTCCCAGAGTTAGCAGAAAGTAGTCTCACTACCTAGATTTTCTAGGAGGAAAAGGCTGGGGAGGCTGACTGAGTAAAGACATCGGCGTCTTTCCTATGTAGATGGGCCAAGTCGGGGGAAGGGAGAACGCTTAGTCACCAAAGGGCAAAGGAAAGGTGCGAGAGAAATAGCAAAGGAAAGGACGCAAGGTTTTGCCTATTAATGCAAACTGCCCGTCCTCACGAGTCCAGTTCTCTTCCTGTCAACAGTGTCTGAGCACACAGAAGGTACTTACAATGCGTTGCCATACAGCTTAGAGGGGATAGTGTATACTAAAAGACCCACATTGAGTCTCAAGAAAAATAAAGTTGTATTTGCTCATCTGTTTTACATATTTGGCTTCCTTATAAAAGGAGCTTCATGACAAAGCGAAATAAGAGAAAGCAGGTGATTTCAAAATATAGCAGGTGTTTTCATTTATTTATTTATTTTTTAGAGACAGTCTCACTTTATTGCCCTAGGTAGAGTGCCGTGGCATCGCAGCTCACAGCAACCTCCAGCTCCTGGGCTTAGGAGAGCCTCCTGTCTCAGCCTCCCAAGTAGCTGGGACTACTGGCGCCCGCCAGAATGCTCAGCTATTTTTTTGTTGCTGTTTGGCAGGAGGGGTGGGTTCAAACCCGCCACCCTCGGTATATGGGGCTGGCGCCCTACCCACAGAGCCACAGGTGCCGCCCAGCAGCTGATTTCAAAGTATAGCAATGATCATACTCTGAGGTTCTAAAGTCAGAACTAATTTTTCCTCAGTATACTCTCTACTTTGCCTTATTTTATTAAAAACCTATTTAGACAAAATGGGGGGAAAGACTAGATGAACTACTTGTACCAGCAAGAATTATGCCAAAAATCTCATCCTAAATAAAAATGATTCCCTGTTCCTGGTGAATAGGGAACACGTTCCCGTTCTCTTTCATGATCCTTGCTCCCCAACAAAACTAAACTGAATTCAAGAGAAGGTAAGCAGACTGCAGCAGCCTGTGGGTATCTTTTTCAAAGCACACATACTCTCTGTAGTCTGATAAACCCTCCCAGGGCAGCCGCAAGCCCTGCCCACACCACCATCAGGAAGCGGCGCCAGAGGGAACCACTGCTGCTGATGCTACATCATATCACTCAAATATGCAGAGAAAAGGCCAAGAACCACAACTGCAGAAGAAAGGACGCCTCTCAGATGTGGTGACCACTCATCTGCGGCTGTCAAAATAGGAATACAGCATCAGATGTCATAATAGGAATACAATTACAGACGTCATCGTAAATGGCTATATCCAAAAGAAACCAAAAAGGAAAAATCAACGTAACGAGATGATAATGTTCACTTTGAGTTATTAATAACAGCAGCATTAACTGCCAATCAGCCAATCACGAAGATGATTTTTGATTAAGTTAAAAGTAGCAATCAAAATATAAAATTATGAGATAGACTCTCCAGGCTTTTAGTAAAGGCACTAAAAAAGGGACAAAATGATGCTCCCTCTGCCAGCAGAGGGCTCATCACCTAAGCTATTTAAATGAAAGCAGCAACCCACAAGTGGCGATACCATCAATGCAGTAATTTAGAGATTACTTTAACTTGAGTAAATAAATTCTTCACTTACCATTTGTTAGTCTATCAAATAGAAAGATATCAAAATTCCAATTTCCAACTTTTTCCAGCATACACTGAAATGAAAACCAAACATTCCTACTGTAAATTTCAATAACATCCTGTCTTCTGTAGATAGTCCACAGAGAAGTTAATGAAAATGGAAAGTGACTGATTTACTTTTAAAAATATCAAGTATTAATCTCCTTTTAAACATGACTTTTTAAATTGGTTCCAAAAAACATCCAAAAGGGTAAACTCTATTTGAAAAATGAAATATTATTTTGCTTTTCAATTAATGAATGTACAAGTAAGGTTACTGTTTCTTTCTTAACTAAAGTCCTACAAATTTTCAAGAATTCTAACAATACATCATAAAAATGAAGTTGATAAGTTGCCTGGTCTAGAAACCAGATTTTAAAGATCCAGTGAAAATAAGTTATAATAATTATTGAGCATTTACTGTTCTCCCCAGTATGGTTATTATTACTTTTCTCACTCTTTTATTACCATTCATACCAATACTAACAAGCAGATATTGTTTTCAATCCTCATTTTATAGCTGTGGAAACAGGCAAAAGATAACTAACTTGTTCAGCTAAGTGACAGAGCTGGGATCGTAAATCAAGCAGTCTGATTCTGGAATCTTGGCACCATGCTTAAAACACTTCCAACTTATGGATATCTATATTCTCTAAAGATCCTTATAAAATAATAAAATTTACAACATAAACTTTTAGGAAGCTGTATATTTTAGTCAAGCACATAAATCTCACAAAGACCTGAAAAAAAACCAAATATTTTAAAACCATATATATATGGTTTTATATATATATATATATATTTTAATTAGAGATGGGGTCTTGCTATTTTGCCCAGGATGATATTGAATGCCTGACCTCAAGCAATCCTCCCAACTCAGCCTCCCAAAGTGCTGAGATTACAGTTGTGAGCCACTGTGCCCAGTTACACCATATATTCTAAATCTGAACGTTTTGTGGACTTTTTCAGAAAAATTATTTTGTATGCAAAAGTTCATTGTTGTATAAATGTATAAATAAATTTGCACAAATAACACTAAGACACTATAGAAAATGCTGATTATGACAGCACCAATAATAAACACAGATCAATATTTCCATTTCAAACTGCAGAAACTATAAACTTTTTAAAACGTAAAGAAAAAAGCAGGCTCAGTGCTCGTAGCACAGTGGCTATGGCACCAGCCACGTACATCAAGGCTAGTGGGTTTTAACATGGCCAGGGCCAGCTAAACAACAATAAGAACTGCAATAAAAAAAAACAGCATGGCGCCTGTAGTCCCAGTTACTTGGGAGGCCAAGGCAAGAGAATCACGTAAGCCCAAGAGTTTGAGGTTGCTGTGAGCTGTGACACCACTGCACTCTACTGAGGGCAACATAATGAGACTCTGTCTCAAGAAAAGAAAGAAAGAAAAAAGCATAAATACTGTCCACTAGTTTCACGTGGGAACAAATTTTTTTACTTTAATACAATTCTAAACACACCCTAGCCTCATCTCTGCAACCTGGAAACTTATCTACACAAACTTCAAAGTCTGGCCTATAAATATTGTCAAAGAATAACTTAAAATATATTGAAAATTTCAGATTATATAAAATTCTCATTTGGTCAAAAACAAGCTCATTTAATCTTGACTTCCATTAAGACACTTCTTTTAAATTATATAAAGATGAAGTAAAAAATGCTCACAATTACCGGCTGTAATTAAGGTATGTCTAAATCCTCAAAAATCTCTCTTTGATGCAAAAGACTATGAAAACTCATCAGATTGAAATCACGAATCCTAACTTCCTGTGCTGGGGTTATTTCTAACCAGCTGTGTGAGCACAAACCTGTCCCTGTGCTCTCTAGACCTTGGTCTCCTTACAGACAGAATACAGACATTATTAGATCAGGTAATTTCTAATACTCTCCCCTGCATTAAGATTCTGTGTGATCTTGGCTCGGCGCCTGTGGCTCAACAGGCTAAGGTGCCAGCCACGTACACCTGAGCTGGCAGGTTCGAATCCAGCCCAGACCCGCCAAACAACAATGACGGCTGCAACAAAAGAAATGGCCAGGCGTTGTGGCGGGCGCCTGTAGTCCCAGCTACTTGGGAGGCGGAGGCAAGAGACTCGCTTGAGCCAAGGAATTGGAGGTTGCTGTGAGCTATGATGCCACAGCACTCTATCCAGGGAGACAGCTTGAGGCTCTGTCTCAAAAAAAAAAGATTCTGTGTGATCTCATAGTTTAACATTTCAGTGATCTACTTGTTACTTACCTAACGTTATAATAATCAATGTTTCTTTAGTTAATTTAGAAATTTCCCTTGCTCTGTAATACTAATTATAAATGAATAGCTTCTCTAAAGGAAAAAAAAAACCTGTAAAATGGGCTCAAATTGCTTTTCACAAAATCTCTGCAAATCATTATAATGAGGAAAAAAGGACTGAATAAACTTATAAAATCTTTTTTTCTTAGAAAAGTTATACATACCTTTGCTTGTCCATTATAATCATCATCTAAAATGTTTAGAGAACTTGAAACGGTAGTACCACGAAAAAAGCGTGAGGATCTAAGATAGCGCTGGAAACTGAGTAACCTTCTGATATTCCTTGCAGACACAGACACTTCTATTTCAGACTGAGCTGAAATAAAAGGAGTAAAAGGTGAGTATCACAAGTCAAAACTATACATACACTATCTTTGCAATACCTCTTTTGGTTATGTATAATAAATTTTAAATAAATTTAAATAATAAAAATATTAAATTGAAACTAAAAATTTAATTTTAATACATTATACAAACATGTAGCAGAAACACAAAAAAAATCTACTTTCAAACTACTTGAAAAGTTAGATCCTATGTTACGACAAGATTTTATTTTATTGATTTTTTGAGACAGAGTCTCACTATGTTGCCCTCAGTAGAGTTCCATGGAGTCACAGCTCACAGCATCCTCAAACTCTTGGGCTCAAGCAATTCTCTTGCCTCAGCCTCCCAAGTAGCTGGGACTATAGGCGCCTGCCACGACGGCTGGCTATTTTTTTTTTTTTTAATTGTTGTTGCAGTTGTTTAGCTGGCCTGGGCCAGGTTTGAACCCACCACCCTTGGTGGATGTGGCTGGCGCCCTAAACATTGTGCTACAGGCGCTGAGCCGTTATAAGAGATTTAAAAAATTTTTATTTTTTAATCATTCAGACTAAAATGTCATATGAAATTTTAACAATTATACAACTATTTCAATCCCAATGAAGTATCATTTCAAATATAATATTTCCTTAAAAGGAATGAGAAGCAAAGTAGTTTATATCCTAAGAGTTCTAGGCTTGGCGCCTGTGGCTCAACAGGCTAAGGCGCCAGCCACGTACACCTGAGCTGGCTGGCGGGTTCGAATCCAGCCCGGGCACACCAAACAGCAATGATGGCTGCAACCAAAAAATGGTCGGGCGTTGTGGCGGGCGCCTGTAGTCCCAGCTACTTGGGAGGCAGAGGCAAGAGACTCGCTTGAGCCCAGGAATTGGAGGTTGCTGTGAGCTGTGATG